>JAQGCX010000813.1:0-13881 GCA_034700205.1 Plectus parietinus | reverse complement strand
AGGCACCAAAGCGCCCAATATCAGTACCGTATATGAGTTGGGTCTCGAAACGGTAACTGAGTTTTCCTTCAAACTCAGTTGTGGGAAGTGCCCGTGAAGAGCCTAATTGAATGTCGCGCGCTGTCAAAATCCAGAATTTATTGCACTGAGTATCATTACTTCGTAAATCCATTTCTAATAAACGTCCTACAATGACATTTAACACTAATGCACATCGAAAATTCTGGGAGTTACGGTGCTTTCTACAGTACGCTCTTTACCATCAAAGAAACTATGAGTATAACTTACCCGCTTTTTTTAGCGGAAAGGTCGTCCAAGCCGACGAGACAAACGCCGTTTAAATCATGGTTTTCGTTGCGCAGGACTTTCACTCCATATTTCGGCAGCAGCTCTGTCCAATCGTTCGCATCACCGTAATAGTATTCGTGGTTTCCTAAAGCAATCAAGTGTCGCCATCGTGCAATATTTGACAAACTGCATACCAGTAACATAAAATACGCCGTGCTTTGTTTTGAGATTGCGAATAGGCGCCACCTGCGACGACAAAGACGACACTGTACCATCGACCAAATCACCGACGATGAAAATTGCGTCTGAAATTGTCAATGCCGTGCAAACACAAGCAAGCAATAAATAAATCTGACGTACCAAAGCGCTGCTGATTGGCTAATTCGACGACCTTGTTAATTTCGTATGCTCCGACAGTGCCACCAACGTGAAGATCGGTAATAAGCCCGAGTCGCATTCCTTTGGCTTGAGCAGGGGTGTCTTTCAACTGAATCGACAATTCCTTGACGACCAGTTTGTCGGAGCTGTAGAAGGTGAGAAGCGAGACGAGCAGAGTGAGGACCAACGCCACCTGAGTCTGCACTCGTGGATTCAGAGCAAGATCTTTGATCAACTGGATGCTGAGGAATGGCTTGGTTACTTTAGCACCGATGGTGCACAACTGTATCGTTCTGGTCGCAAAGTTGACCAGACTGAAGCCAAACAACAACGCCACCAAGTACGTCCAAACGCCCAGCGAGGTAGCCGACAAGTCGAACAACAAATGCTGCATCCAGTCGGGAAAGTAGTACAAGAAATACATGAAATGGGTCAGTGCCAACCAGACCACTATTGTAATCGACGCAAATTTCCTATACGGTGCTAGTTTCTTTTCTTGTGCGACAAAGGCCAACTTCTGGTCCTCGTCGGCTTTGAGGGCAACTAGCGGTTCGAATAAGACCATGATCCGTCTGTACACGAACACACTGAACAGCAGCATTATGAGCTCGGCCTTGATGACAGCGACGAATCGCTGCGTATTGCCCTTGCCATGTTCGGTGGCGGTAGAAAGCGCAATGGCGCCGAAAACGTACACGACGACGAACACAGCCACCCAGCCGAAACAGTAGATCTTCCAAATAGACGATGACATGTTCGCTGTTTTTCGTGATCGACAGAGACGATAGGCAGAAGACACCTCAATGATCCATAGTGGCGCTGCAAACAAGCATACAAGATCGTTCATAGCAGTCTATTATCCTGGCAATCTCTCAATCGAGGTGAATGGGAATGCCCAACAACCAGACAGCAAATCATCGAACATTGAAGAGCGCCAAAGGCTTTATAGGATGGCACATACCGCCATTCATCTCACAACAAACGCAAATATACGCCACGTGTACTATTCCACGTGTCACTTTGACAATCTTACGTGCTAAAGCGTTGCGGACCGGAACTTTTTCGCTAGTAGCCAACTAATGAAAACAAAAATTGTCACCAGAAAACCGAGAATTCGAATCACAGATTTCGCAGAACGACACGCAATCGAAGAGATATTAAAATCGTAAAACCGGTGCAATAGCTCATACAATGAACAACGAAAGACAACGTTGAATGGTCGATGTGCTCTGCACTGACACCGAACAAATTACGCGCGGGCTGATGAGATCGACATCTTTGATTCCTTTACGCTTTTCGAAGTTCCAAGAGAGTGATTTCGCACAGGCCGTACATTTTCACAGGCGGACCCCAATAGTTGGCGCCCGCCGATACGTAGACTTGCGCGCCGGACGCCGAATGAGAGTACAGTCCGTGGAAGTAGGTGTTGGTCAAGTACGCCAACGGCCAGAACACGTACAACTGACCGGCATGTGTGTGACCTGAAGGCGATGTTGATCACTGCAAACTAGTGTTTCCACGAAAAGGTTCGAGGACTTTGATTAGCCGCTATCATTTGCTATGTTTAATGTGTGGAAAGTGACAGAATGACGGGTTTGGAAAAGGTGTTTTTTGGAACCGGTGATTCGGTCACTTTCCTCACACAAAACATATGAAATGATGGCAGCAAATGAAAGTGGTCGAACCTTCTCGTGGAAATAAGAAAAAACTGACCGGACAACACCAAATCGATCATCGGCCCGAGCGGACCGTCCAGTATCTTCTTGGCCGCGTTGGGCTGATGCGACAGAAGGACCACCGTCTCGTTGTTCGCGCACCCCGCCAACGCCTTCACCGAATCCATTCCGTGACCGAGAATACTGAAATATTTCGTTACCGTAATCCAACACCTTTCATATTGAATGCAACGTACTGCGCTCTCTCCGCGTACAGGTCGTCCACGCCCGCCAGACAGAGATAATGCTCCGAACCTTCCCGCGGGTAGATCTTCCTGTGTTCGTTGTGCAGCGGCTGCACACCGATATCCTTCAGGTAGATGAACCAATTGTCGATGTTTCCATGATAGTACTCGTGGTTGCCTGCAATAGTCACTGCTTTTTCGTCAATTTATAAGTAAACAATTACCAGTCGCGAAAAACGCGCCGTACTTGGAGCTGATTTTTGCCAACGGAGCGGCAGCACCTTTCAACACATGTACGGACCCATCGACTAAATCTCCTGCTATCGCAACGACATCTGCAAAAACAGCCGAGAATTGGAAAGAAAATTGACAAGACTTGAAAAATTGGCACTGACCAGGCTGAAGCTTGTTCGTTATGTCGACGATGCGCTGCACTCGCCAGCGTCCCACAGTCGGTCCGATATGTAGGTCGGTGAGCAAGGCGATCTTGAAGCCCTGCAGCTCGTCGGGCAGGTTCTTGATCCGCACAGGGACATCGCGCACCAGGGGCGGCTGAGTCGTCACCACCAGGCCCGCCGTCGTCAACAGAATCGCCAAGCCCAGCGCGAACAGCGTGTGCGAATGCTTGTCCACCAACCAGCGTCGCACCCCCGTCGAGTCGTGACGGATTCGAAGCGCCCACGCCAATCCTTCCACCGCCATCGCAATAAATGTGAAGATAATCGTGTGGATATAGATGGCGCAGGAGACGAAACTGACGAGCGCCAACCAATGCGGGTCGTCCTTGAGGAACACGTAGAACAACAGCCAGCACGCGTGCGTGAACAGCAAAAAGAGCAGCAGGAGCGCCTTCGCAAAGTCCACCGGCGCCAACAACCGAGATTTAGGTTTGGTCGAATAGGCGTGCAGCACGCTGGTGACTCGTCGCCAGATCAGTCCGCTGCACAGCAGCATGAAGAACTCGAGATTGACGATTTCGTGGACTCGACGCAGTTGCGAATAGCGCGCGCCGCTCAGAGCAAATCGTAGTATGATAATCAGCACCTGGACAGTCACGAACGACCCCAGGAACCACATGGTTGATCGTCTCATCGTATGCTATGCCTGAGCAACGAAGAAATTATCACACATTATAGCAGTTCCAATCATGTAACAGTACGATTCAATCAACGGCGATGCGAACAATCGACTGAATACTACCAACGACACGATAAAGAATTAATTTTATTCAATGAATAAATAATATGGACACGGAAAATTACAAATAGAATAATGTGTACAAAAAAAAGAATCTAGACGCTGGAGGTGTCGTGGGATGACGTATCTTGCAGACTGAGAAGTGTGAGTCGCATGCGCGAACGGTACTCGCGTAGACATTGTTGGAAAAGACTGAAAACCAGAACAATAGAACCGCAGCAAATTAAAATAGTTCTCATACTGTTGGTCAACGCGAGCGCTGAAGCGGGCTCGTGCAGCATTCAGCAACTGTCTAAAAAAGTCCGGAACTGTTGCAAAATTTAGCAACCCAAAATTATGTTGTAAATTGACCTAGTTTCTGCAGTCAGGTAAGCGGTGACCGACTCTTCGAGAGCGGCGACGTCGATGGCGGCCTGCGTGGCCGCGGCCTGACTGAACGTCGCCGAATCGAGCTTGGAGAAATAGTCGCCGAGTCGATCGACCACTGCGCGCACGACGAAGCTCATCACGTGCGTCGTGAACTGCGACGCCACCAGAAACAGTTCCGCCTGCACAAACACCACGCACAACACCAGATCCTTCACGTAGTTGGACACTTCTGCAGAAAAAACGTTAACATACAAGCAAAAAGAAAATAACCATCACTCACCGGCTACTTCAACCGTTTTCGAATAATCCACCGGATCAATGAGGTCAGAAAATGGAGCGCACTTGGCATTGATGTAGGCCTTGATGAGCGCAGTTCTCAGAGTGACAAAGGAATGACGAGATTTCTGCAGATAGGCTATACAGTGATCGGAGGCTGTCATGTTTAAAGTGAAAATACCGAGAGGACATGGTCGGCGTACTTGACGCCGTTGTCGGCGAGACGCTGACAGACGGCGCTGAGAGAGAACTGAAGACAGTAGTCGACGTTGCTGAGCGCGATGAGCAGCTTCTTGCCCTTAACCTGGGCGCCGGCGGACGACGAGTCTCTCATGAGCGTGGGTGTCCCCAGCGCCAAATGCGCAGGACGGACCGCGTGTCCGGCGCTGCTGTCACGGGGGAATCGGACCAGGCGTTCGATCGTCTCCTTCAGGCTCGTGATCAGCAGCTCGAACAAATCGACGATCATCGCACGGAAAGTCTCCTTCGCGAACAAATCCGTCTCGCCTTTGAACGCCGAGTGCGACAGAATCTGACTGATCACAGGCAGCACTTCCGCTATCTGAAATCCGTCCCATCATCCCAACACCTGGCTGCAAGTCAATGTCAACCAACTTGATTTTCGAACAAATCGGGTAACTCGGTCTTCGAATATTCACTTTCAACCGTTTGAATCTTCCAATTTTCCTTCAGATGTAATGAGAGAATGGCTGAAATCATATTATGTCATAGACAGACGGATGACACTTCCACAAACCATCTCTGGATCGTTCGATGACGCGCGACAAACATTTGAGTCGAATGGTCATGCAGAGTTCAGCCAAAGGCTGTTGCTGGGCCAAAACAAAGTCTTGCTCCAACAAGGTGGACACACAATTTCTAAAAATAACAAATATTTGATTGAAATGGATGTTTTATTGATTTGATCGATCACACCGAAGATTGCGCAGCGCAGTGAGAAGATGGACATCTTCGTCGCGGTTGGCGGGGGGCCATTTGACGAATCGGTCGCCATATTGCTCGACGACGGCGTTCGGCAACGACTCGGGCAACAGCGCATTGAGCATCAGCCACGAACTGACGTTGATCGTGTTGATGAGCATCTGCTGAAAACAGTTGATTTCGTCAGCATCATCTTGTCAGCTGTGCGGTTGCGCGAAACCACCTCGATGTCATCTTCGCGGTGCATCACCGACTTCGCCGACAACGGTCCGGACACGTACGCCTGCGCCAGTTTCCAGAAAGGCAGCAGCTTTGTGGTCAGCACAGCGATCGTCGCCTCGACGAAATCGTAGCGCTGCGGGATCTCACGCACTAAAATCCGCATATTATATTTATTCTAATAATAACACATGTGCTACTATTTTTTATCCCCTTAAAAGCCCAAAATTTGCACGATGGGTTTTGATCTCGATTCGATTGATTTGTAATTTACGCAGGAAAAAGTGAAAGAAAAGCGTGCTTTGTAACTTTTCAATGCAAAAGGAGCCCAAATAACGCATAAAACTGTTTGTGCTATGTCGGAATACGAAGTAAGAGGTGTGCTACTATTGGAGACTGGACTACTATTAGAATTAATACGGTAATAAGAGCAATGGACGTAGTAGCCTTCAATAGTTGAAACTAACCGAGTTTTTCGTCAAAGTCCGAGCCCGATTCACTGCTAATGCTGTCCTTGGCTGAAAGACGTTTCTTAATTTATTTGCAAAACAAGTCGTCGAATTGAATTGATCAGTAAACATTGACTGTTAATTGTACGAAAGGCAAATAAATATAACTTACAGGATATCCAGAATTTTCGCTGAGCTTCCCAAAGCACGTTCTCGAGCCAACAGTGATGAGCAGTGAGACAATCCCATCCTGGGTCGGAATCTGGTTCCAACATCAACAAATACCTGCAGTGTTGAAATCGTCAAACATCGATGGCACAGCACAGTACAGTACAGTACACATACCTGATGATCTTGACCTGTTCCTCATAGGTAGACGGCATTTCAACCAAGCGCTCTTTCAAAGTGCGCTTGAAAACACCCATCTTTTTCTCGACTTCTGCCATTGCTAAAATAATTGTGAAGATAAGAAAGGTTTTTGTTCAGTGAAATAAGGTGAAGCAATGACAAGAAATGAAAGAAGCAATGACGAACCTTCTTTGAAAAGAGGAACATCGCTTTCACCAAAGAGAGACTTTGCTCGCGCATAGTCGTTCAGAACAACCGAATATTCGCCCTGAACAATAGATCAACTGAGCAACAGACAGAAATAACTGCTTACCTTGAGTAAATTTGCGTCGATCGTCTGCGGTAGGAAGAAAATAAACTTGAATCGAGTGAGTACTGACAAGGCGTTGCGAGTAGAATCGGCGCGGTCTTTACGATTGAGAACGTCGTGGAAGAGTTTGTCGGCGGTGCCTTTTGACTCCACCACCTGGAAACAGTGAAGTAATAAAGAGGTACCCTTGGGGTACGAAGTTGAGGGGCTCACAAGTACTAGGATCCAAAATTCGAGAGGAGATCGTAAATGTGCATATGCAAATTAGGCAAAATTACCGTATTATTGGACGGGAATTCAAAAAATTCATTTTTTTTGCCCAAAATACCGTATTTTTTCAGCCTTCGGTCGCAAAACTCCGCCAACTTTGGACTAGTTTGGGAGTGGGTCACCCCACCCCCCAAAGACACCTATGGAGTAACACGAGCAACACCAACGAAACGCTGACCTTTTCCTCCAGGTTTTTTGTCAATGGCCATCCACGTGTGTTCCTCTCGAGCACCAGTTTATCGTGCAAGGCTGCCAATGAATCGACGCAGCTAATGAACGAATAAAGATTGGACTTGAGCAGATCTTTTGGTCCTTCGCGCATTGTCTTTGCTTGTCGTTGCATGTACGATAAGCCAGTTTTCAAATCGTTGAAGCTGCAAAAGATCGTTGAACAAATTCACTGGAATGACCAGTCTGCAACTTACCCGGCACCACGGTGCATTTCCAGCAAATACCAGGCGGGCACGAAATTCTCCAGACGTCGATTGCCAGATCCATCGGGAAATAGCTCGGCCAATGCTGATTCCGACAATTTGTTCCGCCTAAATCCTTCATATATAGTCGAAATTTTGCGAACGGTTAACCACAAATTGATGCTAATTGATGCAATTGAATGTCGCGCCTGCTCAAAATCCAGAATTCATTGGAGGGAGTATCAATACTTAGTATGATTAAAATCCATTTCAAGTAATGATTCCATAACGATATTTAATCGTTAGTGCAGATCTAAAATTCTGGATTTATGGTGTTTTCTACAGTAGTCTCTTCACCTAGTGCAAAATATTGACTATACACACTCATGAAAACTTGAGCTGCTTTCGTGGAGTTCATAAAAGATCAAAAACAATGGATACCCGTGTGCTTGGTTGGTAGTGAATGTGCACTGGGAACGATAGCAAATGGAATGCAAAGGAAGAAAGGAAAAGTACTGCACAGAATAGTAAACGATCGCACTCATCGGTTTCGTCGGAAATTCCGAGCGGGTCCTCGTCGACGAGCGCGGTGGCGGCGTTGCCGGCTGGTTCGCGACCGGGAACTGTGCGCGACTCGTCCACCCATACGGCGCTTTCTTGCAAAGGACCAATCTGCACCGTGTACACGCGAAACTTGACGGTCGCGGCGCCCTTGCCGCCCGACTTGGTCGCCACCAGGACGTCGCCCAGGCCGCCCTTGGCTTGACCCACTCGTGCGATGATTTTGTGCGGCGACTCCCAGCGAGACGTCATCAAACAATCCGTTCCACAAATATACAGACCTGCGCAACAATAAATATTAATTCTTCTACTGACAAGGTTTCTACCGAATCGCAAATAGGGTTGCCAGATGTCTAAAAACCCAAAGGATGACAATTTTTGGTTTTTAGCTGAAATGGAGAAAAGAGCTTAATGGTTTGAATGTTTTTGCTCAGGCTTAGATACGTCTCTTTTATCCAGTGCTTGTTTCACTTTTGACCCCTTCAAAGAAGGACATTTCTCCCTAAAGGAGAACGACTGGCAACCCTAATTGCACATCAAGCTAGCCAAGGCAATATATATTGAGCGTACCAATGAGGTCGTTGGGGTTGACGCCCAGATTTTCACCGCGAATCGTGATTTGCGTGCCAGGAATGCCTTCCTTGGGCGACAAGCCTGTCACCACCGGCGTCTTCCGCTGCGCTGCCTGCGCATTTGCCGTCAACAAACCAGCATCTTCTTTTGTCGTATCCATTTGTGTCGATTGGCTTCTGATCTGTTGAGACTCGAGGTCTAATGATGTTCACCCTTTTTTTTCTCGGTCAGGATGATTTCGTCATTCAGCAACTGATTTAGTTTTCAACTGAACAATATGTCGGTTCTCAAATAAGGCAGTTTTGATGTTGCTTTCTCACAACATATGAAAAATTCGACAAAATTCTATACTACTACGTAATGCAGACTGGTCGATGACGAAGTATAAAATTGAATCGATGACGTTTTGACGTACCGTACAACATCAGGGAACTTCTAATAGGAGAAAGATTTTCGATGATATTCGCTGCGCATTCATTTGCGAATTAATTCCATAGCTAACAATTTCGAAAACCTACTCCGTTTGCATTTCATGCACATGAAAGGATAGAATTTTTAAAAGTAAATTAACTTAAAGTAGTAAAGTGTAAAGTGTTGTAATTAATTGGAAGATTATGTGTTTTGGGTCTCAAAGTGTGCGCCTGAATGTAATTGTCTGTGCGCTGTTCGGGAAGTGAGGATACGATAGGTCTCACGAGTAAGTCTACTGGCCGATCGCGTCGTAGGGCGGCTTGTGCGGCGCGCTGTGTGGTCAATTGCACGTCAGCGATAGGCAGCGTATTTGACGAATCTCCGAGTAAATACAAGTGCGGCTGCCGGCTGAAAAAAGTGAAGAGCGATCGTGCCAGCGAGTGAGAGAAAAGCGCAATTTGACAGGTGACGGCCGACACTTTGGTAGTAACGGCGGGATGCGCCTGCAGAAGTTACGTTGCTCTAACGAATGCTGAGATTCGTCTTCTGCTCCAGTCGCTCATCGTACTACGACGTTGTACGTTCACTTCTTGCTTCCTGTTATCGCCAGCGCTGGATCGATGCAATTATTTGCTTCACTTCAGATGCCCTTAGATTGCAACGATTTATTTCTGACCCGGTTGAACGTTGACGATTGCGATGGTAATGCAGAACGATCAAGTGCTGTCTGAGTTCATCTCTCAGACGGGTGCTGATGCTAGCTTGGCTACTGATCTTCTCACACGTTAGTCTTTGCTCATATTCGTGCCATTATAATTGTTTTTGCTGTTGTTGTTTTGACATTGTGCGTAACTATGAGCGTTTTTAGAGAAAAGCTGGGATCTGATCAGCGCCCTGAAGGCGTATCAGTCCGTGTGCGGTCTGCGCGAATCGACGCCGAACATCTTCGCGTGTGGCGAATTGGAGCCCGAAGACAAGGTCGAAGTCAAGTTTACCACAGTGGCGACCAATGGCAGTAGTGTGACCAATGGCGGCGAACAGCACACGCCGCCAGTCACGCATGCGATTACCAATGGAGAGCGCGAATGGCGCGAAAGTAGGAACAGGCGATCGGTTCCCAATATAACGCTGCGCTTTCAGATGGCCGCGTCTCGAGGGGTTTCTCGAAGACGGCCGAGAACGGTGGTTTCGTGACGAATGCGCGTCTGAACGTGGCCAAGGGTTTGGCCCAGGCGGCCGTCGCCGACACCAAAAAGGAATGCCACATTGAGACGCCCAGCTATGCGTTTACACTCCCCAATCTGACGACGCTGCCCGTCGACTTCCGCAAGTTTCTCGAGAAGGACATTATTGAAACGTCCACACTGCGAGGACTAGAAACTTCCGGTCTGTGCGCTTGTACTTTAAGGGGCGTGGCGCGAGACTTTAATCTCTGTCCTGTCGCGTTACCTTCAGTTTTTTACGGTGTCTTTGCGAGCGTCTATGCTAATAGTCTTTGGCCGCGTGCGACGTGAGTCAGCGAAGAGGCGTTGTTTTTGTTGCTGAACTCGTTTTGCTCGCATCCCGCTGTGCGCCCAGTAGGTGAAGGGGAACCTGTGCCAGGCCGCGCGGTTCGATTTTGTGCGATAGAGAAGTGGGGACGAATGATGGATGATGGTTTGCAGGACATCTGAACTGGTGGGTGGTGAATGGAGTGGCGCAGAAATTGTGGCCGTTGGCGACGAGCGGCGATGGGAATTGTCTGCTGCACGCAGCCTCGCTTGGTCAGTTCTCGGCGTAACATGTGGAGTGTGTGACGACGGTTGATTGCAGGGATGTGGGGCTTTCATGACAGACTGTTGATTCTGCGCAAGGCTCTCTATTTGATTCTGACCAAAGGCAGCAGGAGGCACGCTCTCTGGCGCCGGTGGCGCTGGCAGCAGCATTATGCGAACAAACAGGTCTGTCGATGACTCGCAACCGCCGTTCGCGTGTCTAGCACGGCCGCATGTTTGCTGTTTATTTACAGGCGGGGCTCATTTATTCCGAAGCTGAATGGCGAGACGAATGGGCGAACCTTGTCCGTCTCGCCTCTCCGCAGCCGCGCAGCAAACCCCCCAGCGCCGAACCCGTCGACCCGGATCGCATAGAATCGTACGTTCAGCTGTCTCTCTCTCTCTCCTTCCTTCATGCAAATTGCACATGGCGGTTCAGAAAATTTACGGAGTACAGGGTACCTCGCAACTCCGTGCCACCCCCTAGCGGCGGTTCTGAGTAACCTAGAAAATTGCAGTTTTTTCATTCGAAAGAGAATTTTAAAAAACTGGAATAGTGGCTAAAATTTCAGAAATCGCTGAGAACGACGCAATCGAATTAAACACCTTCATGAATTGCGTCATTCTCAGCGAATTCTGAACCAAATGAGCTGAAATTTCTTCCACAAGCCCAGTTTTTTAATCATCTTTTCAACGAAAGGAACGACAATTTTTTCTGGTGCGTAGAACAGCCGCGAGCTAGAGGGGAGGTACTGAGTTGTGAGACACTGTACAGACAGCAAAGGTACAACATGCTTTCAAATGATATTGAGATGAACGCTTAAATTGATGGAACAAACAATAATGATAGTCACTGCAGTCCATTGCCGAACCAAGTAATCGAGGACGACGACGACTACTATCCGGACCAGATATACGAGAGTCTGGAGGAAGTGCACGTGTTCGCGTTGGCGCACGTACTGAAGCGGCCGGTGCTCGTAGTGGCCGACACGGTACTGCGCAATGCTAACGGCGAGGAGTTCGCCCCCATCCCGTTTGGCGGCATCTATTTGCCACTCGAATGCGCCCCCAACGAGTGTCACAGGCACGTACCATTCACCCTCCCATTTATGTTCTTTTATTTTTGTCCCTCTTTCAGGTCGCCCTTAGTTCTGTGCTATGATGCTGCTCACTTTTCTGCGCTCGTCACAATGCAACAAGAGCCGTCCGCGAACGCCGGTCGAGGTATCGGGATAAATTGCGTTGTTGATTGACAGTGATGACTGCGTTGATTGTTGCAGCGATTGTTCCCATCACAGACAAGGAGAGAAGGTTGCTGCCGGTGCACTTTGCCTGCGACCCTGGCCCGGATTTCACGTGGTGGTCCGACGAGGCGGACGGACGAATCGCCGAGCGGACTGCATTGAGCGATCAACAGAAGTTGCAGCTGCTCTGTCGGTACCTGGATGTGATCAAGATCCCTCTGCGGCGCGCGTCCACGCTGGGCCGTCGCGATCCGAGCGACCATTCGACGCCGCTGCGCATGCAGCCGTTGCCCCGTCGCAGCGGATCGCTGACTAACATTCAGGAGGAAATGTTGCGATCGCGCAGTCGCAGCAAGTTCACCTTCAACGGACTCACCAGCTCATTGCGCAAGAAGTTGATGGCCCGTTCTCGCAATCGTTCTCTCAATCGGCAGTCCAAAGACGATCGCGACAAACGCGACGACAAGCAAACGGTCGTCACGAAGAACGGCCATCAAAGTGCCGGGAAGCTGCCGTTGAGCGCCGTGGAGCTGCGAGATGTGAACTGCTTGGTCGGGGCGCAACTGCACACTGAAACGCATCATCAGTACATGGACGAAATGGTAAAGAATTACCTGCGCTCCGCACGCCAACGCTTCGACGCCGAACAAGCGCGGCGCACGGCCGCCGGTGCGAACGGCAACGGCCGCTCCACGAGCGGGCCCACGAGGCGCGAACGCATCTCCCGCTCGTTCAGCGCGTCTTCCATCGTCGTGTCGTGCATGAACGGCGATTGCGAGCAGCAGGCGTCGCACTCCACCAACTTCCTCTGCTCCGACTGCTTCCGACATCAGAAGGAACTGATGACCAGCTTCACGACGGCGCCGCGTGCGAACGGCGGTCTGTTGATGCCGGGTTCGGTGGCGTCGCCGTCGATTGCGGTAAAGTCGCAGACGATGCCGGCGATGCACACGATGGCGAAAGGTCTGGCGTTCGTGGACGCGGACGTGGTGGACCCGTCGGCGCTGCCGCCTGCGGGAGCGGTGGGTCGAACGTCGTCGCACATTCTGGCGGTGCGTCAGCGCAAGAACAGTCAGGCGTCGGACGAGACGCGTCAGTACGGCGTGTCGGCGGTCACTGGGCCGGCGGGCGTGACGCACTATTACTTTCCGGCGGAGACGCAGTTCTGCCGCAGTCCCCACTGCACCAACTACTCGAACGGGCATCCGACGCTGTGCACGACCTGCGCCAAGCCTGCCGTCGGTCATTGAGCGTCGTTGCTGTGCGCAGGGGCGACAGTCGTCTGTGATCGGTGCGTTGTCTGCGTTGCACACATTTCGTGAGATTAACGCCCATCCTTGCGCGTCCAGTGACACAATCAGTACTTCTGCTCGTTTGCCATCACAGTCAGTTACTCGCTAGACTTGCTTTCCAAGTTGTGCACTGCATGTACCATATTCGGTCAGTGTTGTTTTTTGGCTAATTATCCTAATTTTCGCCCCTGAATTATTAAATTAATTTTTTTGGCACAGGGTGGCACATAACTATGTGGGCCCCCTGTGTAGGATACTTCCAGGTATCTTTCAGGATACTTCCAGGTGTCTTTCAGGATACTTCCAGGTGTCTAGCGCACAAGCGGATTAGACCATTCGAAAGAGCATAAAATTCTGTATTAATACCTATGCTTTCGATTCTTTAGCTATTATGCTGCGAGCAGGATGGAGGCAGCATAATAGCTAAAGAAATGAAAACAGATATAAATACAGATTTTATGTTCTTTCGAATGGTCTAATCCGCTTGTGCGCAAGACACCTGGAAGTATCCTACACAGACAGAAGGCCACATAGTTATGTGCCACCCTGTACTCTAAAAGAGTACTGTACTTCTGAAAAGAGTACGTCTGGCAACCGTATACTATCGAGAATAGGGCTGTAACGGGGATGGGGAATTCCCCGTCCCCGCGGGGATCCCCATCCCCATCCCCGTCCCCATCCCCGACT
>JAQGCX010000812.1:0-13884 GCA_034700205.1 Plectus parietinus | reverse complement strand
AAATAAGTGTCATGCCAAAATTTTGCTCACTATGCAATATTTTTTTTCCTCCCGTTAAAAACCGTATTTCCGCGCTAGTTGTGATAAGACGGAAATATACGATATTTTGCAGTGTTGAACATCTTTAAACCGCCCCGCAGGTTTCGCCGCAACCCGAAATTAGCACGCTCGTAGTGCTACCTGTGGCACTAGGTATGACTCATCCAGTCAGAGAGACGTACCGATCGATTCGCAGCCCTTTGCCTTCGAGAATCTGCGCGCGGCCGAGTGGCATCTTGGCGTCTTTTTTGCGCCAGACGATGACGGGCATTGGATCGCCTGACACGCGGCAGTCGAAGAGCACGCTGCTCGCTACGTCCGTGGTCACGTCGTTGGGCTTCTGCTGGAAGCTGGGCTTCTCGTAGACGGAGAGCCGCGCGGGGTTGGAGAGCTTCTCGCCGACCATGTTGCGGGCGACGCACTGGAAGAAGCCGCTGTCGGCGCGCTGGACGTTCTCGATGACCAAATTGCCGCTGGGATGGAGGGTGATGCGTTCGTCGGCGTCGGGGGCCAACTCGCGCTCATCCTTCTTCCAGGAGACGACAGGCTCGGGGAAGCCCTTGGGGGGAGAGCACTCGAGCACAGCACGGCCGCCAATGACAGACTGCACGTTGCGCGGTCGCGTGCGGAAGTCGTCGCGCAGCATGGCGATTTTCAGCGCCGCTTCGCGCGACCTCGTCTCCCCGTACTTGTTGCGCGCGACGCAGTAGTACGTCCCCGAGTCGGCCTCCTTGCCGCTTTTGCCTGCAATCAGATGACGCGCGTTGTGTTTGTGTCTACGCGCGTTGTTTGTTTTTCCTACCGTTGTGCACTCGAAGCAAGAAGAGAGCACCATTGTTAAGCACTAGCCGATGAGAGGTCGGCTCTTCGCGGGCGGTGACTACAGGCTCCCCGTCCTTATACCACAAGTACTCGGACGCGTCCTTGGCGGCGCAGTTCAGAGTGGCTGGTTCACCCTTCGCGACGATCACATCCAGCGGGTGCTCGGTGATTTCGGGCGGACCCTCGGCTGAAATAGCACATCATCCACACGTGTATAGTCACAATTTGGTCGGCGGTAAAGAAAAATACTGGGGTTTGGTCTTGAAGGGAAAATAAGGACAAATGAAATGATTTTGTTTCAGGCTATCATCATTGACAAACTTGTGCTTGATGTGGTGTAAAATATAAACTCACTGAATCTCGCAATGATAGGGTGGGTTTGTGATTTTCTTTGCCTGACAGGTTACGGTGTCACTTTCCCGTTTCTCTTTACTCAGTACAAAATGTTGACTATAGTCCTCCCGTATCGCTGCCCGAAAACATTCTTTTCATTGGATTGCTTGATAAATAAACTCTGCCTTTTCATCATTGACACAAACTTGTGCTCGCTGAGGTGTAAAACATAAACTCACTGAATCCCGCAACGATAGTGTGGATTTGTGATTTTCTTTGCCTGACAGATTACAGTGTCACCTTCCCTTTTCTCTTTACCCAGTAGAAAATGTTGCCTATAACCACCCCGTCTTCTGAGCGGTTCGCGAACGACGCAACAACGATCGTTATGGAATAATCGGCGGGCGCATTTGGACGATTGCGTTTGTGCCTCAGTGGAGAGTCAGCAACCCCTCTCGCCGCTAGACGAACGGGGCTGCATTCAAACTTTACGAGTGGCCCCGACCGTCGCCCAGCCAAATTACAGAGGCGCACTCATGCGACCGAGTCGTAAAGATCGCCGTCCGTGCCTCCCTTCCCCGACCGTTTCCGCGTTCGTTCCGCGATGACCGATCGTCCGGCCGGCCGGACAGCCATGTGCTACGGATTCGTCGATCGCAAACAGCCCCACAATGGACACTGTCCAGCTGACCGCCCTAGGGCCTCTGTCTCGCCCACCGCCCGCAGACTGCGATCGTTTGGTCGGGCAAACCATTAATTGCACACGTTGAGAATGGGCGATTGGGACCGGGGCGACGCCTGCGGGCGATTGCACCTGTGTCGTGACATCTGAGATGGAAATTAGCGCAATTAAGGCCGATGGCTTGATTGGCGAAACGCAGCCCGTGTCTGTGTCCGAGTCGCGCGGGCGATATTGGGGCCACATCATCATCGTTGCCAACAGACTATCCCCTAGTCAGTGATTTACAGTCATCCTGTATCTGGACGCCACTTGCCGCATGATCGATGGGGGGTCGCTGCATTTGTTTTGCCGATGTGCCGCTGAGCTAGACGCAAAAAGCGCAGGGCACGCGTGCTCAAGCAAGCCGCACGGACGAGCAGAAGGATGGCGATCGTTCACGCTCCAGCGGACGGCAATTGAGAAGCGTCGTTACTGCGTTACTGCGACGCATCCTCTCTTCTACACCCCGCAGCACGGCTAATGATGGCCGTGCCATCCAGCGCGACCAAAACAATTTGTTTGTCCACTTCCAGTCCTGTCCGCTTGGACATCGTCCACTGCCCGCGATCGATACACGGTGCATTAGCTTGCAAGTGAGCAATTACCCTCCACCCGACCCCGCTCCTTTCTCCGGTCAACGCCCAATCAATTACCGGGCCAGGTTAGCTTCGAGACCATTTGCTGCTACATCTATCGGGCGGTGACGAATAAGTCGACGACAGTCGAGTCAGGAGCACCCCTGGGGACAGTGGTCGCATTGGCCTAATGAAACGAGAGAGACCCGCTGAGTAGGCAGGCCAATTTCGTACCGGTTGGCTGACTCACTCAGTCTAGGACAGCTACATGTGCACACGAGACAACATTTGATCAACGACGCAGTCATATACGTACCGCTTCCGGCCCACACCGTCGACGCCGCCACCGCTAACCAGCACAGCAGCGCGAGCATCACTCAGCACGAAGACGCTTCTTTCCCGCCGACCACTGCAGACTATTCTTTCTACTCGGCATTAAATCCGTCCGCGACGCTGATAAAAACCGTCCCGCTTCGATGCCAATCCAATATCATTGGCGGTCGTTCCGGATGCAACATCATCCGGTGTCGTCCAGCATGGTCTGAAAGAAATTCAAGCGTTCAGGTCGGATGTCGGCCGGACGAGTAGACTGCGTGGCGGCAACCGACACGACGCGCGCGTCTCCTATCCTATGCGTCCACTTTCTGCCCGCGCGCCTATCACCTACCTTCAACCCACTTGTTTTCAGTTTAACACAAATAAACAGCGCACTATTCAACTTGTAATCTCGCTGTCTCTCCTGCAACAACCTTGCAGTCAACGTCCAAAGTACCAAATAAAACCGCACACACAGCTTTGAACCCTTGCTCAAACAAGCACGGTGAAAGAAAACCCAACACGACGCGCTGGCCTACCGTAAACTAACAACTCTAACCTATACCCTGAGCCAAGATAAAACTCTACGCGCCAAGTTTGAGCGCATCTTTTCGGCGTGCTTTTAGCGCGCCACACTGTTAATATCGCGTCTCGACAGCCAAAAGAAAAGACAAAAACGACGAAAGAATAAGTGCCCGCGCTGCACTTGACATCAGAGACGACGACTTTGTGTCGTTTGTTCGGCCGTCTACTCGGCGAGATGGGAATGGAGGAGAAAGTGGCGCGCAGAAAGGGACAGCAGGTGCGAACACAATCGCCGAATACAACGATGAGCAGGGATGGATGCAACAAAGTTGGCGGAGAAAGGTAGTGGCGGTCTCTTTGACTGGCGGAACGTCGACAAAGCAAGCTGCGTCGTCCGCGGCGTGAGAAATTTGCTTTCTCAGCTGCGCTGGTCGCTCAGCAGACGGCGTGCGCACAGCCGCCGCGAACGACCGATGGCGCAGCGATCGAACGCATTGTCAACGACGAGCCCATCTTCCACCGCAGACGACAGATGCTCGCCACCCGACCGGCCCTTTGTTGGCAGGCGGGAGACGCCTGCCTGTCTAGCTCGTCTTCGTTTTCTTCTACACGACAGACGACAGCCACGGGACGTCTCCACGCGAACACAACAACGGTCGTCTCCTGCGAACGAACGAATAGTGGCCGGAAGCATCGACGACGGGTTCCATAAATTCCGTCGATTTATGACCGACTCGTGGCGCTCCAATCGGCGGACATAAACTCGAAAGAGGCGCTCAGGTATGGCCTCCGCGTCGCGTTTTTCCACCGTCGGTGTGCCATCATAACAGGGCGCAGACCGGTGGCCGTCTCCAGGGCTATTCCAATCGACGATCGAACGACTCGCCGAGTCGGTCAATTTCGTCGTAAGACAGAGGAGGCGCGTAAAAAGGTGCGCCTCGGGGAAAATTTTCAATTTGTCAAAAGCGCCGCCCTCAATAACGTGATACGATCGTTTGGCGGCACGCTGGGCGGTCCCGACTGGTTCATCGTGTCGAGCAAGGCGCCGACGGTGCCCGGGAATACTTGCGGCTTCTTTTCGGCGTGAAGAAGTGCCACGGAGGGAACATATGGTCGACTGACGGCGCCGATTTCTCGCCGCCGCCGCCGTCCGTACAACCGACGGGCTTGAGGGCGTCCGGCGAATAGAGGCGCGAAAAGGCAACGGCTAATCAACTCAACAAGCGGCGCTGTCGATCGAACCAAAGGCAATTTGGCCGCGCGACGAAGCGCCAATGGCGCACTACTATCAGCGGCCATCGAGCGCCTTCTTCCTCCCGCCGAAGAGTTGCAAGCCGGCGGCGACCACCACATGTCCTGAATCATGATGAACGGCCTTGTCGCCCCGAGTGGCCTTAATCGAGGGACATGACGGGGGGTTGCCGGCGACGCACCTCTACCTGTGTTCCTTATGCCGTCCCAAGATGGATGAGCAAGGCTCCGAGCACTCGCCGCCCGGGTCGACGGCGCTCCGACGCGCCCGACTGTACAACGCGATCAGAAACAACACGAACAGGTGTGGCGCGGCACAGCCGTCGGGGCCGGTCAATCGCTGCGACGCATCCCATCCTCTCCCACTTGTCGTCACCGATCAGCCATTCGGTCGCTGACGGAGCTGCCTGTCGCCCGTCGTCGCCAACCACAATCTCTCTCCACTCTCGGCCCGCAGCCAATGATCGATCGGTCACTGGCGAACGGCCACTGCCACCGAAAAACAGCGCCCGGTCGGATACCTGACCGCTTATGCGCCCGGAAAGCAACGCGCAGGGGGACAGCGTGTTGGCAGACGCACTGCACGGATCGCTGACCAGACGGCGACGAGAATCCCAGCCAATGTCGCGCTGTGTTTGATCGCCATCCCGACACAACGAGCTGCCGCCAGAAAAAGCGCGACCGCTATTGACACACCTTTGCTCGCCGCCTTGTGCGACTCGAAAACAAACCGCCGATCCATCCTCGGGCGTCGTCGCGCACTCGACTCGTCCGCTACCTACTAATTCCACGCGCACTCGTTCGAGTGGTCCACAGGAGGAGGGGTCGTCTTCCCTTCTCAGTGCACGGCACCCTCGACCACAGGGCGTGTCGTCTCTGACACAATCGCCGCCGAAACACGCACAACTGTCGCGGTTATTCGCTGCTCACAACCGACGGCAACTGTCGCCGTTGCTCGCTCAACGCTTTGTAGCGATCAGTCGGCTCGCGTATCGCCACCGGCTCGGTCGGCGGTCAGTTCCTGCCGCGGCCGGAACGCGATAGCCGGCGCGTAGAAATTGCCGACGGCTCGGCAAATGACCAACGGCTACTCTCGCAGGCGCGCCAGGCAGAGCACTAATAGTTTTCGGCGTCGAATCGATGGACGATTGCGCAAGAGTGCGCCGCTGTCGGGGAGAGAGAACGGATCGCCATGACTGCCGTGGGAGCGGTGGGATGTATCCACCGCTAACGAGAGACCGCGCGACTCGACGGCGCCCTCCACGAGATTTAATTCGCACGTCGCCGCTTCTTTCTCGCGCCTCTAAGCGGTACCACGCAACGGTCGCGCGAATCACCTCGCCGACGCTTGGAGGGATGATACATATCCGCAGGGATCGGCGCCTCAGAGCAGACGCTAGAGCTTGGACGCGCTCTTCGGCCCCGGCGGCCGCCGGCGTATGCCCACAACCGACGCCAAGGCCAGCGCACTTTTTCATCCCTGCCGGTCGGAGGCGGCGAGCGATTCAATTTTTGCACTGCGCATGCGATTAGCGCCTTGAGCAGCGAGAGAAAGAGAGAAAGATAGATGAACGGCGTCGCATCGAAACGGCGTGTACGTGAAGCGTGGCGCGAGGCCGCCAGCGACTAAATGCATGAACAGCGCGCACAAAGGAGCTAGGCGTCGGGAAAATCGGCGAAAAACGGCCCATTACCGGCGTCGTGGTCGCAGGAAGCGCAATAACAGCTCGCAGCGGCACGCAAAGGGGGCGGCGCGGGACTGTGTGGCCCAGGTCGGCCCTCGAGCGCCGCCCTGGACAATGGTCGGCGGCGCGTTGTTTGCAAAGAATCTCGGCGCGCGTCGATCTCCGAGAGAACCGGTCGGGCTGGCGATTGGCCCGGCCGTGCGGTGGACACCGGCGCTAAGTCGGTAATTGTCCACGGGCTTCGGTGCGCGACCGACACCAGATGACCGGCGTGGTCAAAGCGGAAGAGCGCTCGATCTATGGTCGCGACGACCCGCGGCTGCGTCGTCCGCTAATCCGTCTTCAGTACGTCAAGGGAATCTGCGCGTATAATGGCGCACGCGTCGTCTCATCGCCCTTCTCATCGATTCCCAGACCACCGCCCCATAATTTCCGCCACGCCGACCGCGACGATCACTATATTCCTGAAGACTAATCAACACTCATTGAATCAATTTTCCGACTCATGCAAATACGCGGCGGCTTTCATCCCGAGAGACTTCGGAGGGCGGACTGCTCACTCACACAGAGCAGGATGACGAAAAACGCTCTGGGAATGATCGCAAACGGGGAATAAATGAGATTTTATGTGGCCACGGTTCGGGCGGTGCGGTCAAGGGGGCTTTGACGGAGGACGTCCGAGCGCAAAGAAGGGCATTGGGAGGAGAGTACGCAATTAACGGGCGTCGCGACACGACGTAGCCGCATGCATGGGTAATTTTTTCCGTCGATAATGCGCATTAGCGCTTACTAATCACCGCTGGCAGGGGCGATGACCGTCGCCCGTCTGCCGTGAGCGGCTGAGTCACGACGACGGGCAGGCGGCCGAAAAAGCCCTCGCTCAATCAAATTACCGCCAAGCGACAAAGACGGCACGCAGTCGCACATGCAGCTCTGTGTACTGAGCGGCGACCGACCAAGGGATATGCAACAATCGGGCGCCACTGGCGGGGGGTGCCGACGTCTGCTTGGGCCCCGACGAGCCCAAACATAACAGCAGGCCATATGCGCCGTCGGGGGCGTCGGCGCAAAAACGGCGCCAAGGCGTATTCGAGATCATGGACGTGCGAGCTGACGCAAAAACGCCGCGGCAGTCTCCGCGCCGTGCCGCCGTCGCCGTCGTCTAACCACCCAAGTCGCCGAAGTGCTACCGACACGCATTCATACATCTAGCGGCGTCATCTAGTATTCTCGATCGGCACTGCATCTCCGCGCCGCGGTGACAACAACAATGCCCCCGCCCGTCCGGACGCAGCTCTCCAAGTGGCGGCCAACGCGCAAAACAGCAAGGCGGACGCGGGTTGCCCGGGGGTGCCAAATTTGACGCCGCGACGCCGTTCGTTCGGTCAATTATCGGCGTCGATGGGGTGTGAATCAATCGTCAATCGTGGCGGCCATCGTTTGTGGACGCCCGAAATTCACCCGTCCGTCCGACCGACCCGCCGCTGTTTACTCGTCGTCGCATTTGATTTTCATCAGTGGCGACTGTTGCCTGGCGAAGCGTGAGCCAAGTGGCTTGTGCGGACGTCTCCCTCAATCGCGCAAACACTTTACTCGCATGACACATACCAGCACATGACATCGTTTATGACGGCGTCTTGGCATAAAAGCGCACAATTGCAGATTCAAAATGCATGAACGACCTGACACTAGCACCATTAATACCCCATTACCGTAGCCATTAACAGCGTTAATCGTCATCAACATTGCCGCTCGACTCACGACACAATTGCTTGCTCTTTTTCGGCCCGTCGAATTTGACTACTTTCTGAAGTACTCGAGCAAAGCTGTCCTTCACCGTTAGCACGACGTCGCTCAACGCAAGTAGTTTGCGGTCGACAAAAAGTTTCAATTGTTCGACACGTTCGAACGTCTTTGAATTCTGCGATGCAGCACCATTGAGAAGAATCACGAGGTTCTGTTCGAGCGTGTTGATTCGATTGCTCAATTCCGCATGGGTTTCAGCGGCTTGAGATCGATCAGTGATAATGATGTAGCCCATCCATAGCATCATAAGCGTAAACATCAACAACCATAGCATGTAACCATTGAGCAGTCCTTTTCGCACTCCTTCCTGATACTTGCTCGCCAGATCCATTGCATTTTTGCTGACAACATTCACAGTGGTTCCACTTTTGAGCAAGGCGACGTCGACATCGTCACTGATTGCTTTCTCGACGAAAAAGTTGCCGTCGTTTACTTGTTCCAATTTGAGAATGTCTTTGGGATGGATTTCAATGGCTGCGGCCAAACTTCGCATGAGTGCCGAATGGGATCGGGTTGAAGGCACCAAGACACTCACGCATTTAGGGTTCTTCGATGGAACGATTCGCACCAGCAGATTGAGACCTGCTGAAAGACTACTGTTGCGCGAATGGTAAACAAACAAAAAGGCTACTATGAAAAACTCGGCGTCCAGACCGACCCCTCAACGCAAACCATTTCATATTTTAGTAATCGGTTCGTGACAAACGGGCGCAAAATACGAGTTGCGCGTTGGCGCCTAGCCAAAATTTTGTTCAATTGTTTCAATTTTTTGTCCTCCCGCCAAAAACCGTAATTTTACGCTAGCCGTTATGAGACAGAGGGATGCAGTATGCTTTCGACTAGTGTTACCATTACCATGGGGAATTATCAATTGAGTAATTATTTCAACCCCATACACACAAAAGATAGTACCATAGTGAGAGCGGATCACACCCAAAAGATGCAGTTATCGACCCAGGGAACGTCCGGGAATTCCCCGTGGCAACACTACTTTCGCCCCGGTCGGATAAAGTTGCCGCCGATAATACATACCGTCCGTCGTTTTCGAAGTGAGCAGCGACTGCTGGACGAAGGAAGCTTTGTTTGATGAAAAACTGCATCTATCGACGGACGAGGTAGACAAGGGAACTAGGATGACCATCGTCCGACAACAAGATGCTGTTGGCCGTTGCTGTGCGCGGGCGGATACGCGCGGGGGTGCGGTCAGACAGTACGACAGAGTGAGGTCTCACGGGGCGTCGATGCTCGGGCTGCGATAAGACCCAGGCCAGACGTCGTGCTATTGTGCAATTGGTCCACCCTGTCCACGACAGACCGCGACCCTTTGCTCGAGCCGAAATGTCCCCATCGGCAACTGTCCTTCACACAACACCGTCTTCTCAATCTTTACTCGCTTGTAATGGGCCGAAATGTGACGAGTCACAAAGGAAGTCAACACTACGCCGACGCGACGACACTCACTAAGCGCGTCAAATGACAACCCGTAAAACAAAGGAAGTACTCCAAGCACCGAGCAGAAAAGAAGTCGTAAACCTGTTTGCTCATGGCCAAAAAAACGTGTGACATTGAAGCAAGCGTATATTTCGTAGCGAGATCGATGATCCAGAGAGAACGATGACTAGCCGTTTGTTTAAGCATTCTCAAAGGAGATGAGCGATTCATCAATTCAGCAGCGCCACTTTTCCTGACTCAGTTTTGTTATGCTGATCATGAATCTAATATCAAAAATTAGAAAAAATTGTTTGTTAGCAAATAAATTGCAAAATAATGAATTTATATCTAAATAAAAAATGCATCAAAAATGCATCAAAAAAATGCGTTAAAATGCATCAAAATTTGCCTGCGGCGCTTAAAAATTGGAAATTTTTCTATTTTTTTACATTTCAATTTTGGCGCCCGATTCGAAACGTCCTCCTTTGGCACTTTTGACATCTGGAAACCCTAATAGTGTCGTCGGTCATCGCTTTCTCTGGATCATCGGTCTCGCTACGACATTTACATGAGAATTAGAATCACATCTTAGTGACTTTGGCGTTTGGAGAATCTTGTGCATCAACGTCAACACTTGAACGTTTACGCGGTCGTGGTGTCTCGGGCGAAAAGTTATAGTCGCAAACGTCCTCTTTGTTAACATGAATCATCGCAGCTGGAAAACAAAAACTGTGATATATTGAGATTGATTGCAATTGTGCGACGAGTGCTTGAAAAGATGAAAAAGCGCTGAGCTTGGGCCAAAACATGTGGGTTGCGGCGTCTCGGCAACGCCCGCGCTTTCGAATGGCAGCAGCAGCAGACGCGTGCTGCGAGTTAGTCAGGCGGTGACGACCGTTTCAACTTTCGACGACTGGACGTAACCTAGCTGAAACTGATCCTCCACTCCTCCCCGTCAGCCGGCACCTCCCAGCAAACAAAAGCCGTCGCGATTGTTTGTGTTAGTGCCACCGACCTGTTCTAAGTCTCTCGTCGGCCACTGTGAAATGCGCAATCTATGCGGAATCTTCATCTTAATTGCCGTCTTCTCATTTTGCGATTCAGCTAAGGTAACAAATGAAACTTGATTTGCAAGTGATTATCATTGTTTAATTAGAAGGCGCCAAAACCACAAAGAGATGCTGAAGAAGAGGATGAGGATTTGATGTGGCTTAATGAGGCATGCCACCATTACAATGCCTGTCTGCACGATGCGGACAGCATGAACAGCGTCTGCAATTCGATGGATAAACAGAGCAGCGACGAAGACGACGACGAGCACGACGAGATTCATGACTGCGCCCATCCTACGCTAGTTCTCAAAAAAGATTTGAGAGTGAAACGCGAAGCGCGAAAGACTTCGTTGCGGAACTGCTTCGAGACTGGCATCTTGGACCAGTCCAAGTCCAACTTCCAGGATCTCAGCATGGGATCGGTTTGGCGGAACCTCTTGTCACGTGACATCTGACGCCATATGTTTAGCGCCATCAATCAACTTGTGTCAGTCGTATTGCCGAGTTCGAACAGAAGAATCAGAAAAAAGAAAAGGTCGACAAATCAAAGAAACAGAAAGATGACGATGACGAGCCAGAACAGCCTCAGCAACAGACCAAGCATCAATGCAAGGCGGCTGCCAAACGATTCCGAGAACGATGTGATCGCCTAGAGTCCTGTTGTGTGCGGGCAAAAATGTGAGCACTCCAATTATTTCAAAGTCAGTTGGGTCTGTCACAGATTTGAATTTGACTTGGCGCATAATCAGGGACATCAGGGCGGGTTATGCTTCATCACGCATTTGCATCCTAACACGGCTGCGGGGAACTCAAAGGTTTGAATTCCCTCAGTCGTCGCAGGACGCAGGTATGTGATGAAGCATACTGTAAAGATGAAGCATAGCCGGCCTTGACGTCCCTGATTGTACGCCAACTCAAATTCAAATCTGTGACGGATCTAAGTGCTATTATCTTCCCATGAATAATTTTTGCCGTTGCAGATGCAAGAAGGAAATGGCGAAGACAAAATTGGCAAAAGAGATCAAGAACATTGTCGAAGAAATCAAATCAGTGAGGAAAACTTGCCGAGAAAAGACTTCGCGTGTAGCAGCGAGAAGTGATGAA
Organism: Plectus parietinus; assembly: GCA_034700205.1. NCBI lineage: Eukaryota > Metazoa > Nematoda > Chromadorea > Plectida > Plectidae > Plectus > Plectus parietinus. The sequence goes on along the minus strand of JAQGCX010000812.1, from coordinate 2,225 downwards.
ACTTAAAAAAAGAAAATGCAACAGAAATCTATCGATATCAAGAATGCCAATAGAAACAGCTGCTTTATGCCTGTACAGCCGCCTGATACCTCTTATTTTCTACTCTTTCAGTGTAAATGTGAATAGAATATATTACGAAAGCAGTGGTCAGTGAACTCTGGGTCCATTTCACAGCCTGCGCGCAGTTGTCGCACCTTCCTGCTCATCATTTGAGGTGACAGTTCAAATCAGCACGCGATCGTTCAAATGCGCGCGCGGTGCCGTAGCCAGAGGTCACCAATGCCTTAACTGCGCGCAAGCTATGAAATGGACTCAGGGTTCACCGAGGCCCGTTCTCATAATATGGGTTTACTGTAAAGGGATCACCTTGCAAATGATTGGCCAGATGGTCGACGACGATCGATTCGAACAGAGATCTCAATTCGCCATGCAGAGTGACATGGCTTTTGTCGGCCTGTCTTCGCGTCTGAAAGCAATTCGACCTTATCTTGTCTGCGTCAGATTCGGCACCAGATAATTAAACAGCGGGACAATACTGTCCAGCAGCCGTTCGAATCGTAGCGTCTCCTTCCCGAACGATTCAAGCAAATGCGCTTCCTAAACTAGGGGTTACGTTCATTTTGCAAGACCGCATTACCTTAACATCTGTTAGATGGCTGTGCATTTTGCACAAAAACGCTCTCATTCTATCGATGAAAACATGATGAACCACTGAACCGGCCAGAGAAAGTCCAATTCCAATGCAGGCGTGATAAGCGCTGCAAGAGACGATGCAAATGAGAAACAAACCAGATGACATACGAGCAGCATTCTATGCAGTGTCCATTTCTAGCACCAGTGGCTAGCAGCAACGCGTCTATTGCATCTGCCAGCTTCTTTTCTTGTGCGTGATTCGAATCTTGATCGTCATACGCACAAGCATCATCCATGTCCATGGCGCGGCGAGGCGGGTTCAACAATTTTCAAAACGAAACAGAAGTGGAGCAAAACAGCGCTGATGTGAGATGTGAAAGTGGTCGTTGAAGATGGCGATGGCCAATACGATGGCAAGCACGTGTGCTCAGATACTCTTTTGTGGTTCTTCAATGACGTCAAACAAGACCCTAAAGTCGCAGCTCGTGTGGCCCGCTTAGCAACCTCCGAGCTCTTGCTTGCACGGCATACCTAGCGGCCGCTCAGTTTTTGAACAGCTGCTACTATTGGTCGATCCGTTCGTAGCACGGCACGCCAAGACTCATGTCTCACCAAGATTAACGACTCAACCATGCTGGGTGATTATTACGATGATTATTACGTCGATTTGTTATTGGTGAAGCGTATTTAGCTTGCTGTTGCACAACTTATCAACATTTAACAATCAAAGTTCTGCTTTTTCACGGATCAGAATCGCATTACCGTATATATTCTAATATTAGCTCATATTTTTCGATCACTGTCTTTGACATGAAATGTCGTTAAAATATACGCTTTTTCCCTTTTCAGCCGAATTTTTCCAATCACAACGAATAACTTTCAAGGAAACCACTCAAACTTGAACTGGAGTTTTGGTCCCATATTTTTCATGGAGAAAGGGCTCCTTCCAAAGTGACGAAATGGATATTCATTTCTGCTTAGTCGCCCCCAGCTGACCTTAATTTAATGTGAAAAATTTGGGCGTGGTGTAGTGGTAAGTCGAAAGATTCGCACACTCAAGGTCGTAGGTTCGAATCCGGTTGGAAGCCGATAGTTTTTTCTTTTTTCTTTTTTATCTATAATTTGTACTGATAAGTGATAAAAAAAACATTTTATGGAACAAAAAACGAAAAAAAACAAAAATCTACTAATTTGTACAATAATGAAAATCAATAAAAAAAGTGCGGAAAACAAAGAGAAAGTGCGACTAAGCAGAAATGAATATCCATTTCGTCCCTTTGGGAAGGAGCCAAAACTCCAGTTCAAGTTCGGGTGGTTTCCTTGTTAGCTTTTATGACCAAAATCTTGACAAAAAAAGACGGCAATTTACCAGTTGAGAACCTCCAAACAGTGTATTTTCGTCGTTTTTAGAATTACTAAAATATTTTACCGAATCACGTCAGTGCGAATGGGATTGGTCACGAGGTTTCCGTTTTGATAGTGGAGACAAATCACTTTCAATTCTGCCGACCGGCAAGTGAAGAAATTGAGAGGTGGCGGTGCAAAAGCGACACCAAAGGCAGTCGCGGTCGTCTGATGAGCCAAACGATCTG
>JAQGCX010000811.1:0-13892 GCA_034700205.1 Plectus parietinus | reverse complement strand
CGAAAACACATCGATTTTATCGAATTTGAAGAGTTTCAAATTTGACTGATTTTTCATGCAAAATCGGGTATTTTTTTAAACTGCCGTCAAATGACAAATTGAAGTTCAATTTTCACAAAATCTATTTTCAAACAAATCTCCAAAAGGTTCTCTTTCCAATTTGCCTGACCGTTTTTTAATTTGCTGAACAGGAGCAAAGTTATAAGCAAATGAAACCAAAGTTAACGAAACCAAAAAAAAATCGTGATTTTTTAAAACTGCATTTCACGAAAACAGGCGGTGCTTGACCATACCAAAGCCGATTTCGACTAAACTTTAATCACATGTTGCATAGAAGTTTTGTAACCACTGGTTAAAATTTGGAAAGATTTCGTGCACTATATGCCGAGTTATGAACAACCGCACTTTAGGGGTGCCATTTTGTTCTGCGCCACACTGTACGACGCCATCCCTACCGGCCAACTGGGCATGACGTTGTCCGCGATCCAGCCAATCACTGTACAGTCCACGCCGGTCGAGGAGCCGACGCAGCGACCAGAGAGCGGCGACAACGGGTAGGACAAGACGGGTAAGAAGCGCACGCAGTGCAAGCAGCGCCCACGATCGCATTCGCTGACCGCCGTCCACGAATCCAACCGTCACATCCGGCTCAAGTTGGGTATCTGCATCGGCCTCTTCGTGCTCTTGACGGGCACTGTCCTCGTCTTTTGCTACATGATCGCCACGCTGTCCTTTCTCAACTGCTAATCTTCATATTTCTTTCTCAAACTTTTCTATTTATACATGTGATACACTTCTGTGGCATTGAGAGTCCTCGAGGTTCGCGAAAACAAAATCGCGAACAAATATCGAGAATTTTGCCGGTTTGCGCAACTTCACAGCACTTTAACGGTTCCGCTACTTACACTGGTTACGGTAGCACTGTGTTCTTAATTCTCTCATACGAACCGAACATTTTTGTCCGAAGCAGATTATTACGTGATTACAGTATTCTGTAGCACACTTACTTTTCGCTCGGCGGCTTCGATCCGGTCGATCAGATTTCGTCAGCTATGAGAAGGAGCAAGTGCAGAAGCAGAATGAAGAAAGAAGTTGTGGAAGAGGACGGTGAACGGCGCTGGATCACGAATCAAGTGGTGTGGTCACGATGGTCACAACGTGGCAAGGACCTGTGGTATCCGGCGCTCATCATTGACACGAACGACTCCTGGTCCGAGCTAAAGCCCACGAAACCCAACCATCAGCACGTTCTCTGGCTCGGTGACGGACGAATTTCAAGGGTTTGTTATGCCTTCTTATCATTGGTGATTATTGGTTGGTTTGTTTGACATCCTTGACGAAGTTCTATGTTCAGGTTGCCGAGAGCAATGTTCGCGACTTCTGTCAACATTTCAATAAATGCTTCCCTGCTTTGGACAATCGGGAGAAGGTGAGTGAGTGTGCGCTTGCTGTTTCGCAGAGTCTCAAATGTGATTTGCAGTATCGGAAAGCGACGAAGATTATTGTTTGCTTGGCAGCGACTCGAGCAAATGAAGAAGACACGTTCGAAGAGTCGCAATGGGTCGAATGGGCGATGAAGAATATGCAACGTTTCATCGAGCTTTGTGAGTCTTTCATTGCATCGTCTATATTGCTTTTGGAGCATGCGCTAAACTAGTTTAAAGCGCTTCGAAGTCAAATCATTAATTGAATCATTTAGCCGTCAGCGACCGATTCTACGGCGCACTTCATCGACGAGAGGAATCCCAGCCAGTCGGCAGTAACAAGTACGTATATGACTACATTTTATTCACTTCAATGGTAGATCAATTCAGGCAATTTCGGAAAAGCAGCAGCCTGAAGAAGCGCAAGCGGTTCGAAAGCAATTCGAATTCGTCGTGCAGCGGAATCGATGAAGGTACCAGCTCATTCGGTATGTTAATCATTGCAATGGACGACTAAATTATGTTGAAAAAGTAAACGATGTGAATAGGTTTACGATTTCCCGAGCGTATTACTTATGTAACAGTTAGTTCTCAAAGCATCACTTTCTAATTATGGTCTCACTTCAACTACTTGCAGATACGAACGAGTTAGACCGATACGGCGAACTGGTTTGGACGTCGATTGACAATGGTACCAAGTGGTGGCCTTCGGTGATTCTGGACGCGCAGACGTCTGATGGCTCGGTTACTGTGGAACCTATTGGACACGGCGGAGCTGTCGCGAATGTCAGTTCACTAATAATTTGTTAATGAATCTTAGTTCTGGACCCCAGACTATTTTGATCGCAGCAATTTTATTTTCCTCTATACTAATTTAATTTACACGGCAAAGTTGACAATGTTGTTCTTTCCAGTTGCCCGAAGAGGGGGTCCTTCCGTTTGGACCGAATTTCACAAAGACTGTTGACAGCAACCAAAGCGAAGATGTTGACGATCAATACTGGCAAGCAGTTCGCCAAGCAGTCATGGTAATTTTAATTTGAATAGCTTTCTGAAATTGCCCATGAATTCAATGCATTTCGTGATGAATGGACCCTAACTGTGAAGATTTGCTCTGATTGAAGATGATTTAATTGCAAAGACTGTTGGTTGCAGGCGATAGCGAAGGGACCGACGGAAGAGACAGAATGGCTGGTCTGGGCGAAGAGCCATCTGCATGATCGGCATTGCATTGGTCGGTCGGTTGGTTCTATGTGCCATTTATCAGTTATGTTGTTTTTTAGTGTTGAAAACTGGACAAATGAAACTGCTGCAGCTTTCGGCAACGATGCGCATGCGGCGGGTTTGTCAATTCAGTTGTGCGTATATCATTCAATTCATTGCTTTAGTCGCATCTGAAAAACTCTACCAACAAGATAGTCACAAGTTCGACGAAAAGAACACAGGCGAACAGCGTCTCCCAGAAGAAACGTCGCTCCGACGACGACGACTTGGAAAAGATCGCGTCCGCCCTAGATCGGGGTGCGAATGCTGCATATCAGTGATCTAATGGGATGTGATGGTTACAGGCTGGAAGCGAGAGGTCTGCTACCGAAAGACGGTCTCTTCGATCGGCAAACACAGGCAAGGAGACGTGTACTACACTCCTCCCACGGGTGGCAAAAAACTGCGCTCAGGACGTGAAGTGGCCGATTTCTGTACGAGTTCTGTTTTGCATCGCAAGTTCACAGTCTAATTGTCATACGTTCCATTTCAGTGACCGAAAACGCAAATGCGGAAGAATTTTCTGGAATTGGAGCCGAACACTTCAGCTTCCGAGACAGTCTGCTCACGGGTCACGCCAACGAGTCAACGCGTCGAGCAATTTAACTTCGACGGACAATTATCAGCTTCTGCACTTCGTTGTCGTATAAGTCGGTTTCTATGACAACGAAAATTTTGTGGTTATGCAGGACATTTCACCAGTTAGTTGCTTGCCGATTGCTTGTTCATCTTGGCTTGTTTTGTTGTTCTGCACAAACTGCTCCACTGTTGTGTTTGCCGCCTGCGTTTCTTCTCTGTCCTACGGTGTGCACATATGCATACGTTTTCCGTTCAGTTTTCTGACGAAAAATAAAGATTGTTTGATCTCGTCCAGCGTCTCTTTACGTAGCATTCGTCAATCGTCCGAGTGCTCTGAGCGGTCGCAGCGGGCGCGAGTAGTTCAGAAGTGGCGCTTGTCGGCCGTTGCTATGGCGGCAAGACTGCAGTATCGTTTGGAATGGTTAGGTCGTTACCGCGGGTGAATGTGCGCGTCGCGCTAGTCCGGCGGTGCGATAGGCAGTCGGCGAGTTGGTAGCGCAGTGCTGGAGCGAACTTGTGCTGGATAGGACGTCGTTCTTTACCGGCATGTCCCGGCGAGATGCATCATGAGCGTATCTTTTGAATGGCAACGCCGAACAGCAAGCGCGGTGGGCAGTGCTGGGGTGCGAAGGACCGTTATTCGACAGAAGGAACGAATATGTTGACCACCCACACATTGTGTCGGGCTCGAGTGTCGTGCAGCCGGCGGAGTCTGTGTCGCCTCCTGCGCTTCCAGTTCCTTTCCCTGTTATTCACCAATCACTGTTTCTTTCTGCCGCCGTCGTTTTCTTCACGCGCGTGATTCGTTATTCGTCTTCTTAGAATCGTTTCTTGTTGTAACAATTCATTTGTTTCATCATGCCGCGATAGTTATTATAGATAGATAGATAAAAATGCAAGGCGACGGTGTTAGTCGACCGTTCGGCTCGGCTCGGCTCCATTACGCGCTTTCTGTACGGGTTGTTCGTGTTGTTTCGGCGGCGCTTTGCGGGTTCTCATCCACGATGACTCATGCAGAGTTTTTGATAGTTTGTTTCAGAGGGGAAAGTCGAGCGAGTAATTTGTGGAGTGGACGTGTACAGCCACTGCGTCGCCCATCGAATGAGCGTTTTATCCGAGTTGACGACGCGCAGTTGGCTGTAGGAGAGAAGAGCGAGTGAACAATGTTTCGCTGCATGCCGTTTCTGGCCTGCAACAGGCAGGTCGACTCTCTCGACAAACGACAATGCAATTTGCAAGCCGTCCCCACCGAAGTCGAGCGCTACGCTCGGTCGTTGGAGGAGCTCTTGTTGGACATGAACCACATCAAAGAGCTGTCCAAGGTAACCCTTGTTCTTCACATACCGTGTTTCATCCCCGACGTGTAAATAGGTAGCACTCGTTTCTTAAACTGCATCAACTTATGCTTTCGGTATCGACAAACTGCGCATATTTTATTGAAGGAAATTTGACTCTAAGCTCGGTACAATTATAATTTATGTAATATCCTCTCCAAATCGACTATTGTCGTTTTTGTTAATGTATGCGAACTGTTGAAGAGTTGATCTGCTGAACAAACGAGTGACGATGATTGTTCACAAACAAATATGAATTTCAGTCGTTGTTCCGACTGCACAAACTCCGCCGGCTGAACCTCAGCGACAACGACATCTACCGTCTCCCACCGGATATATCGAGTCTGCAGAGCTTAGTCGAACTAAACCTCAGTCGAAATGGTGCGTAGAATGCCGCTCTAATCCGAAAGAATACATGTATTCCGTTTCAGATATATCGGATATTCCGGAAAATTTGAAGTTCTGCAAAATGTTGGTTTTCCTAGACCTGAGCTCAAATCCAATAACAAGGTACGCATTTAATTTGTGTTTTTTTGCCGACAGATTTCATTGGGAATTGATGCTAAGTGATGGATTGAGATGGCTACTTTTTCGTGAGCGCTTGCCGCAATGCAATTACAGTAGTGCACACAGGAAAATGATGTTAGCCGCCTGGTAGTGACAGGGCGTATGTCTATTGGAAAGCTGTTAGTGTGGCGGTAATTGAGGGACTGATTGCAGACTTCCGGCGACGATCACGCAGCTTCGGTCATTGACGACGCTCGGCCTGAACGACGTGTCGTTGACGCAGCTGCCGCAGGACATCGGCCAGCTGACCAACCTCAAGTCGCTCGAGGTGCGCGAGAACCTCATTCGCACCCTGCCCACGTCCATCGCGTTCCTGTCGCAACTGCAACGCCTCGACCTCGGCCAGAATGAGCTCGATGAACTAGTAAGCCCGTCTTGTTTCACCCCCCAAGGACGCCGCAATCGATCGTATTTCAGCCGCCCGAAATTGGTCGTCTGACGTCACTGACCGAATTGTACGTGGACGCAAATGACCTGGAGGCGCTCCCTCGCGAGATCACCGACTGCAAAGCCCTGCAGCAGTTGGACGTCAGCGAGAACAAGCTAATGGTGCTGCCCGACGAGCTGGGCGAGCTCGAGCTCATGACCGACCTCACTTTGTCCCAGAACTGCATCCAGACTCTTCCGCACTCGATCGGTATACATTTTTGCACAGTTACATCCGTCTTCACGACGCAGCAAATGCGCCGTTCAAACTGGTCCTTTGTTGTCTGAGATTTAACTAGTTAAACTTACTTATTGGCACGAATTACATAGTGAGCAGCCTCGCCGAGACCGACCACACGGCTTGCAGGAACGAGGCTAATTTCAGGCGCTCATTGTATAGCTTTGAATATGTTGTTTGTAGGGCGCATGAAGAAGTTGAGTATTCTGAAGCTGGACAAGAACACTCTGGTGACGTTGACGCCTGCGATCGGCAGCTGTGTGTTGCTGCAGGAACTGTTTCTCACCGAAAATCTACTCACAGTGCGCATTGCTTTCATCACCAACTCACTTCTCATTTCGACGCTCTCATTTCTTTAGGAGCTTCCCAGTTCTATTGGCAACTTGAAGCAGCTGAAGAACTTGAATTTGGACAAAAACCAGCTGGTCGAATTGCCGACAACGGTACGGGACCTGTTTCTTTGTTTATTTGCGTTGAGAATGGTGAGAAATGGGGGCGATTGCAGATCGGTGGCTGCGTTTCGTTGGGAGTGCTGTCTGTGCGCGACAACCAGCTCGAGCAGCTGCCGATGGAGATCGGCAAGTTGGAGAAGCTCCGCGTGTTGGATGTGTGCAACAATCGCCTGTCATATCTGCCTTTCACCATCAACGTGCTATCTAATTTGCAAGCTCTTTGGCTGTCCGAAAATCAGGTGTCAACTTTTTCACGGCTTCACTCCGTCACACTTGACTTTTAGTCGCAAGCCTTGCTGAAACTGCAAACTGAACAAGACCAGAGAACTGGAATCAAGGTGCTCACGTGTTATTTGTTGCCTCAGCAGAGCGCTTCTGGAGCCCAAGGTAACTCGACTGGTTAAACGCCGGTTTAACAATCAACTCATCTAATCTTTTGCTCTGCAGATCCAGAGCGGCAACCGAATCGGTCGATTGTTGGAGGACCTAAAGTGCACTTTGGCGATGAAAACGTCAGTCAAGAAGAGCCCGAACTGCCCATCGGCAACTTTGAGCGTCATGACACTCCCCACCCCAAGCCGCATACTCATGCACCAAAACTCAAGAAACAAACCATCGACGGACACGTCATTCATCACGACGATGATCCTGTACGTTCTTTGTGCGCTCATCTTAGCTGCCGCAAGTCGCCTTACACCGTGCGGCTGAGTGGTTTACTTGGTTGCGTTGTTGCTGATCAATTATTGCACACTGGTTCGGTGTTGCGCGCGATGATGTCTCACCAAAATCTGTCAATCCTCTGATTGTTTGTGAATCGAAACCAATCCATTGGTTGCTGAGCGCATGGTTTTAGTTTTGTTTTCTTATTATCGAATATGATTGCGCACTCTCGACAGACTAATGGATTTAGTGAGTGAATGGTGCATTTCAGCATGCTCATCCGGCGACGATTACATTGTCGGGCGGTCCGGCGCGAAAGAAAAGTCAGGATGATCGGTCGGTGTCTCCGGAGAAGCCCGTCGCGCCACCACGGTCGGCGCTCAAGCAACCGCCGCAAGTCGAAATGGACGACCAACAGAGAGGCGTCGCGTTTTCTTCCGAAGTGGCGGAGAACGACGACCGCCAGGAGTCCAAGTTGAAGCGACAGAACACTCCGCACTACACCAAAGGCGCCCGCGTCCACGAGTTCGATCAGGACACCGCCCAACAGAAGGTATTCGTCACCTTGCGGAAACGACGTCGTTTTCTCGCATTGTTCGTCTGAAAGGAAGGCGCGTGGTCGTCTCCGAGACCGGTTATGCAAAATATTTGAGCCCTGCGGACAGACTCGAGCTTTAGTGATTCGTACCGCAAGTTCTTTGCGCCGGATACTCGCTGGATGATTTCTTTTGCGCGCTGTTGCAAGTGAATCATAGCGCTGAACATAAAACATGGGGCGTCGTGCGCAACTTTTTCTTTGCGCACTGTTTACCTCCCGAGCATTTGCGGCATGGCGTGGTTTTCTGAGATCTTTTGCAGACAAGTATGTGCGCCTCTAGTTTCTCTTTTGCAATCGAGTCGTTTGCAGGTGGATCGGATCCTGCAGGGCTCTCAGCCCGAGCCGCACATGTCGCTGCAGATTGAGCAGCACTCGATCCCTGTCAAACGCGACAAGACGGGGGGATTGGGACTGTCGATCGCCGGCGGTCTGGGCTCGACGCCGTACAAGGGTGACGACCCCGGCTTGTTCATCTCCAAGCTGGTCGACGACGGGCCGGCCGACCGGGCCGGACTAAAAATCGGCGACAAGCTGCTGAAGGTGAACCACACCGACGTGACCAATGTGGAGCACAGCGTCGCCGTGCAGTGCATGCAAGGCGCCAGGGACTACGTCGAGATGACCATTGCTCGCGAAGTGCTCAAACCGGCCACTTCCTCCTTCTCGGTCCGTTTCGGTCCCTCTTTCCACCCGTGCAACGTGTGACGTTTCAGCAGAGCCCCAACCACAGTATGGACGCGTCGTTCATGTCCGAGGCGGACGCCGCCAACAAGGAGACGGTGTCCACGTCGATCAAGCGCGACCCGAACGGCTCGCCCGGTTTCGCCGTCGCCGGCGGCAAAGGAGCGACGCCGTTCCGAGCGGGCGACGAGTCGATCTACATCTCGGCGATTACGCGCGAAGGACCGGCGGACCGCGACGGCAAACTGCGCATCGGCGACCGCGTGCTGTCGGTGAGTGCACACTGAGTGCAGCGCTCGCCGCTTGCAAATGCAATCACGCCGCCGCTCCCCAGCTTGCCAACCGCTCACTTGTTCGTTCAGATCAACGGCGTGAACATGAAGGGCGCCCGGCACGACCAGGCCGTCGCATTGCTCACCGGTCACAGCGACATCGAGATCTACCTGGTTGTCCAACGCGACAAAACCTTCGTTCCGCCGCCGTTCAGCAGCATTTCGTCGCCGACCAAACCGCTGGTCGGCCCGCTGGCCACAAGTTCCCCCAATCCCACGCCCAATTCGACGCTTCAGTCGCCCAAGACGCCCGTCGGTCTGCCCCCCGCCTTCCGACCCGTCGGCGCGGGCGACGACTCCTGGGACGACAAGGCCGAGGTAGGCGGTGCAACTACGAGCGGCCGAGTGACAGAGAGGCGTTTGCAGGAGGTGTCCATCAAGAAGGAGAAGGACGGCGCCTCACTCGGTCTCAGCATCGTGGGTGGCAGCGACCACTCCAGCCATCCATTCGGAGTAAATAAGCCCGGCGTGTTCGTGTCCAAGATCGGCGTCGGCTCTCCGGCCAACCGATGCGGTCGACTGCGCATCGGCGACCGAATACTGACTGTCAATGGACAGGACCTGACGCAGGCCAAACATCAGGACGCCGTACAGGCGCTTAAGTCGAGCGGCAAGGACGTTGTGCTCAAGGTGATCCACGAACGGCAGCCGGCCGGTCTGCGCGAAATCAAAATCGAGAAGCGCGCCAGGGAACCGCTCGGCATCAACATATGCGGCGGCATCATGAGTCCACCCGCCAACCCTCTCGACCGCACAGACGAAGGCGTCTTCGTCGAACGGGTAAGTCGCTCGCTCGTTGTCCAGTACAGTTCTGTTGTAAGACTGATTGCATAGTGTTCGCACCGATTGGCCGAACCATTTGCAATGTATGATGATTGCAGGTGCAACCGGAAGGTGCTGCGGCGCGCAACGGTCAGTTGAAGGGGGGGATGCGTCTGCTGGAGGTGAACGACGAGTCGCTGCTGGGCTGCACGCAGGACGAAGCCGCGGACGCCTTACGCAACGCCGGCGGCACAGTTCGTCTGCTCGTGTGCGACGGCTTCGATGCCGCGATGTTCCCCCCGACGCCCGTCGATGGACCTAGTCTAGATTCTTCCAAGGTGCGTCCAGTCGTCGCCGTTCTCAATATCATATCGTACCCGTCAGCTTTCGGCTTTGCCGCGCTTGACAACTTTCAGTTGGCGTCGGTTTAGTGTGATTGTGGTGACGGTGCTTTGGTGGTGATGAGTGTTCTGTTCAGGAAGACGACGTGTTCGAATCAGAGAACGCCGCGAAGGATGATGCTGCGCGCACTCAACAACCGTCGGCTACCTCGACGCCGAAACCGGTGTGCCTGATTTTGTGTTTCTCGATAGAACGGTATTATGTTGATGTGTGCGACTGTATGCGTGTTCCTCTCTAACGCTTGGCTTGCCTCTGTGCTCCACTGGACAAAAGTGAGTGGGTTTGTTGTTCAGGACGCGAAGAAGCCATCGACGGAGCTGAACGGACATTTCCTCGTCGATCACCGACGAAACGATGTCGACGGACAGCGACCGCATGAGCTCAAGGTCAGTTCGTGCCATTCTCTCAATGGTCCGCTCGGTTCGCTCTATTGCACTGCTTACTGCATTCACACGCGTCTCCTCCGTCTGTCGCTCTGAACGTGTTGGGACGTTGCCGTCGCTTTTAGTTGCCGGTGCACACCACCGCCGAATCGAGCGGCACTCCGTCGTCGTCGGCGTCGCCGAGCAACGCGAGCGACTCGTCCGCTACGGCGGCCGTCGTGGTATGTTTTGGGGGTGACTGCATTATCGGTTCGGTTACTGTTGCATAACACTGCATTCCAACAACTGTTTCTGTACACGCACCGCTCATTCCACCTCAATTATATATGCAAAATTTGTGCGATTAAAAAAATGTATTTGTAGGATCGCAGTCCCGTGACGGCACATCGGTCGACGACCAACTCGACGACGACGACGACGGTGTCGGCGACCAACCTGACCAACTACAGTTCGTCTAAATCGGCGCTGCTTCCTCCCTTGACGAAGCCGGCCGGGCCACCACCCGTTGCGCCGAAGCCGGCCGTTGGCCCGAAACCGTTGCAGGTAAGCGCTTCGTTTACTGCAGAAATGACCGGCACGCGACTCGCCCGAATCGTGTTTGTCCGTTGCTGATCGTACACCGTAGTCAGCCCGTGTGAGCGATGTGGACGACGCGTCGGACGTGTGGCGCCGTGCTCTTCTCGAAAATAGCCGCGCGTTCCATCTGACGACGGCAGTAAGAGTGCCGCCCTCGCATGCGTTGCGCCCTCTTTCCGAGTTGCGCTTCTTTCTATTGCGCGATGTTTATTATGCGCCTCCGTCGTCCGTCCAATGTTTCGAAGCGCCGCTCGCGTCTCTTCCGCATTGCGTTTTTGCACTGTCTCTGTTCTGCGACGCTGCTCGCTACATGTGGTGGTGATCGGAACAAGTAGCGAATTGCACGGTGTTTCAGCAGCGCAACGGTGTGACGGCGCCCATCGCCGACGTGGACGAGGACGGCCTGGACGATCCCGTCACCTTGTCGAAGCGCCCCACCGCAACCCTTGTCGACAAGGTAGTGCTATGGTAGTTGAGTCGATCGTCACTCTCACCCGCACGGTGCTTGTGTGTGTCCTAATTTTCTACGTTCCTACTACCACGCAAAAATAGTCAAAAGCTCGGTCTAGACGGTGGTTGGGCATTGCACTGCATTCCAATTACCTCATGTTTTAGTCACTCGTCAATATTTGATTAATCCATTTTTCCTCCCATTAGCATAACTATTTATTTAGATAGGAGTGTTCAATGACACATCTTCTAACAAATGAATCTTGTGCGTGAACAACAATATTTGACTGGTGTATTTCATTTTACATCGACGTCTATCTTTCAGCCGTCGACGCCGTTGTCACCGGCTACGGTGCCTGAACGACAGTCGTTCACCTCCAAACTGAAGCAGTTCGAACACGAAACCGAAGTGAGAAAGCAGCCCCAGGTTTCATCCAAGTTGCCCAAACCACAAATGCCCGGTACTGCCACCAGAACCACTAGGCGATTGCATATAATAGACGCGTCTATTTCAGCGAAGAAGCCTCTTCTGAGCGAGGAAGAAGTGCGCAAGATTAAGGAAGAGGAAAGCAGGAAACTGGCGTCGCTGCCCGCCCTCGTCGACGACCTCAGTCCGTCGACGATGGAGGCGGAGAACAACTTTGCCCATCTGCTGACGAGCAACCCCGTGCCGCGCGTTGGACCGGCCGTCGTGCGCACGAAAAAGGCCGAGAACCGCATGACGGCCGCCTCGCCGCCCACCGTTCCGTCGCCGACCACCGCCTCCGAGCCGCTCAACTCGGTCGAACAGCGCGCCGCCGAAGCGCAGAAACGCGCCGAGTGGCGACAAGCCCGGTAGGTCACCACCACTGCGCGTCCACAAGTCCTCATTCGCGATTCAGGTTGAAATCGCTCGAGGCGGATGCGATGCGAGCCGAAAAGGTGATGCAACAAGTGCGGCAGATGAACAGTGATACCAGTGCAAGCAATTCGGTGTGTCGATTCATACCGAGGTCACTGAAATCAATGACGATCGTTGCAGCGACTCGGGAACATATCGGAAGAAACTTCGCACGCGTTCGACAACGTGAACGAGCGCGTGCTGCAGAACGAGACGTCGGTCGAGAGGTTCGAGTCGGTCGATCCGATCACCGGCGCCAAAACCGTCTCCGTCGTCGAGCGCAGTGTCACTCAGCGAGAGGTGAGCCCTGTTGCCTTCCGTCGTCTTGCGATCCACTGTCAAATAATTGCATCGCATTTATTACAATACGAGACTGCGATTTGCTATTGTAATACAACTAAATCGATTGCAGATCGAGACGACGTCCAATCGGCCGCTGCTGACGATGAATCCGTCGGAGATCGGCTTTATGGACGACGACGCCAGTTCGAAGGAGGGGAGCAGTCGTCGGTAGTGACGCTGTCTGATCGGTGCAAACGGCTGTGCACTTGGTTTTGTTTCTATGTTGGCGCGCCCCTGACGTTTCGCGTTTTGCCTTTCAAATCGGAACCCCCACGAATGAACGTAGCCCGATCCCTTTGTCGGTGTACTGCAGTGTGGTTGTATGAATAAGTTGACTATTTCACGGCAAAAGTAACTGCGTCCAGAAGATAAGTTTCAGTTTGTTTGATGGAGATGTTTTGCGTGTCTTTGCGTACCGGATGACTCGAGAGCTGAATTTGCGCGTCAGTGCCTACGGTATCGTTGATACGCCTATACGGCTACCTGTGGATTGTTGTTGTCTGTGAACAGTTGTTCAATCATAGATATACTTTGATTAAACCGGAAGTACATGCGCATCGGAGAGGTGGTTGTTGTGTGGGTGTTTGTTGGCAACGTGGATGTCTCTCCTCGGCTTGTGTGGCTCTGGAGTTTGTTTTATTTGCTTGCGGCCAACCTTCGATACGAGGTACTTATCGTTTCGGCGAAATACTATTCATAAGTAATACTTGGCGTCGTGTAGCACAGTGGGCGTTGTATTCTTTGTTGGCGATAATGCGCGCGTTGATGCTTCAATGCGATAGTCTTCGAAATTCACTTTGATGCTGCTGAAAGACGCGCGTGTTCGCTTTCTTGTACAGTAATTAAGTAGCGCCGCTTCATCGCCCCGTTCGTTTCGCTGGGATTATTGTGCGTTGCTTTTGCTCGTCTGTTTGTATGTGTCTGTATCCAGTCGCATGTATCACTTACCTGAATATCCACTCGTCTCCAATTTGTCCACGCATTACGTTTCATGACTTGCGATTTGGTAACCTCGTATTTCTAAGTATGTACCAATCACATGATTCCGCTGATTTTAATGCTGTGCCGCAACTGTTCGTTTACGTTTGAGTGGACAGAAAAAAATGTTTCTTCTCACAGCGTTGATACTACCAACTCGGTCTCAGTTTGGCGCCATAGCTGAAAGACAACACATTGTAATCGTTGAAGCAGTGTGAGATATTCCAGAACTTCTGAGACTGCTTCGAATCTCAAAAACAGTGCACGTCAATGCATTGTTCGGATCAATTCGTAATGCATACGGTGACTGACAGTGAAAAAGCTTTTTACATTTTCTTTTGCAACCGTTCGACAATTGTGAATGAGTCGGTCATTTGTCACAATTGTTTATTGACGTGCGGTCGGGAGTGATATGACGCGCAAAATCTTGGCAGCGGCGGTGTGCGGACGTGACGGAGACGATCCGGAGATGGTCGAGTTGCGCATCACCGACGAGCGTCTGCACGCCAGCGGCGTCTTCAGCAACGTCTACCAGGCGCATCTCGTCCATCCGGAGGAGCGCCAG
>JAQGCX010000810.1:0-13897 GCA_034700205.1 Plectus parietinus | reverse complement strand
CCTGAAAACGAAAGGAAACCAAAACTAGGTAAAGATAGAGGACAAATTACCAATAAGGAATAACTTGTAATAATTTCACATGCAATCAGTAAAGACACACACAAATTTATATTGGAAGCAAAGCTGCGCCGAAATTGTATTTTCAACAGCGTATTGGACATATGTAGGCTGCACAATAACATTTGCCATATTCATACAGCGGTTTTTAATCAAGAGGGAACGCTAATAATTGACATTCTTTAGATGATATAGGGCTATGTTGCTTCCCAAAAAGTACATAGACAAGCAGTTCAATTTTAATTGATAGCAGCACCTTCATGCAATGCTGATGTACACGCCTCGAAAGAAAGTGCCCATAAACTGCTGCTTGTTACCTCTCAAAAATTCCCTGGTCGATTTGAACTGGCTGAACTGTCGCACTTGTGCGTTAAATGAGTAAGTTTGCAGCAAAAATGTGTTAAAAACCTTTTTTTTGTCAACATTAGTCCGATCTGTCCAAGTGGCAACGGCTTAAGCCATTTGCATTGCAATTTCAAATGTAATTTCGGCAATCGAATACAAAAAATTCAATTGGTTGTGACAGACATATCGTTTTTATAGTTAGCTGTTTTATCATATCTTCACAACCAACGCTCTTTGTCGTGACGATAATTCGATTTATTGTTTTAAGAACATCTTGAGCAGTGGCACGAACTGCCGCCAGATGGAATTGTTTTACTAATTCTGTACAATAACCGTGCTTTTTGTCAATAAACATTGTGTTCTACAATTGATTGCGATGACTCTTTCAAGTTTTTCCTGGTCCATCCTCTTGACTCATAGGCTTGAAAATGACCCATACAGACAATATATACTCATGACCCATATATACAGACAAACTGTATATAAACAAATATATATTGCAACGAAATATGCTTTTCAAAATAGTCACTTTGAGAAACGTGTGCCTTGTTAGCATCCTTTTGGCTACCACCCATAAACTTAAAATACCCTCTGCTGATAAAAATATTGACGCGCCGCTGAACGCCAAACAATAACGCGCAGTTGATAAGCATATCATGTTGGAGTCGGTTCGTGCCGCTGACGAAGTTCGCGTCGCTTCACCCCCTGGATTGATGCCGACTGCCGAGTGGTCGCGGTGGTGCCGACGCAATGGCACAACACACAACCCGCACCAACCGCGTTCTGTTTGTCTGCCAAAAAAGTTATCATGGCGTCAATTCTCATTTCATTTAAACTATCTTTTCTCGAAATTTTGCACAGTGAGCGATTGGCCATTATATACAGTTCCACTGACAATGAAACCTGAAATTTCGGTAATTGCCTCGCACCATGCCATCTCCGATTCTTTCGTATAACGTTCACGCCCGCTGGGCATCCTTTCTTCATTTTGCAAAAAAAATATCCGCTTGTTTCTACGATTTCGACCGGGGGTCATTTGTTCATTATGACTTCGAAACAAAACAAGAAACAATTTTTCAATGGGACGGCTGCAAAGAACTGCAAGAAGAAACGATTTGGTCAAATTTCATCCCCGTTTTAACCGGTTATTTTGAAACAAGATTTCTCGCTGCGATCCGTGAAGAAAAGTCTGAAAAGTTTTTCATTGTCTTGTTTGATGCGAATTTCGCTAAGCGCAAAATTTCTGTCGTTGAAAAAATTTCTGTTATACACAAAGAATGGACCGATGTAAACTACCGATTTTATTTGTACAAATCTAAAAATGATGAGATTTTCATCATTACTTTTCATCGCAGCGATTTGTTGAGAACCACAAGTTGCATTCTCGACAAAGTGCATGTTTCGTTGACCGAACCGTCCCAACTGACTCTCGAACCCGTTTCTGCGCTAATCAGTTTCAAGGGGTTTTGGTTTTTACCATTCGTTGAAGATGATACACTATTTTTCCTTCCTGCCAAAGAAAAGAACCGAATTTTAACAGTACCACTGAAAGATATTAGAAAAATAGAAATTCGCGACATAAAATGCACTGATATTCAACTCGCAAAAAAGGGAGAAGCTGTTGGTTCTCCTGCTTATTATCGTGACCGAGTATATTTTTGCTGGGCTTCAGACGATAAAAAGACTTGTATTTTGTGGTCTCTGCATTTACGAGAATTCGTGTTGAAATGTGAACAACTGTTTTCAACCGAAGAATTTTCTCTGCTTCAATTTGCTGAAATTGCGCCGAATGGATCAGTTTTTCTTTTCGCCGAAACAAAAATTTTGCGGATGAAACCGATATTGGTAGGTTAATTTTTGACAATGCTTCAGTATTGATACAGATACAGGCATACAGTAATTTTGTGACAATGTATCAAGTTTTAAAATTTCTCGAGTATTCAGTTTGAAACGAATATTTTTCTTTAGCCTCATTATTATATCACAGAAAAGACACTTGGTGAGGGAGGATTTGGCATAGTAAAGAAAGGAATACTTGAGGATTATGGCGAGGTTGCGGTTAAGATTTCAGAAGGAACTGTGACAAACCATGGAACGGTGAGAAGATTTTTTAAACCCGTATAATATTAGTTCTACAATATCTGCAAATATATTTAGTACAACTTCTCAGACGCCGAGCGGGAAGCGAAAAAACTGATGGCAATAAAACACAAGCACATTGTTTCTGCATATCGATATGTCAGAGAAGAACATCGATTTCTGCTTTTTATGGAATTGATGGATCGGTCTGTTCGAGACAAAATTCTGAGTTTACCAAAACAAAGACTTGACGAAAGTGAGGCCCTCGATGTCTTACTCCAAGCACTCGAAGGACTTGTTCACCTGCACACACTAAAACCGAATCCCATCATACACAGGGACATCAAATGTGCAGTAATTGTACCACAAAATTTTCTTAATAATGTAGAATTTTTTAGGTGCGAATATGCTCATTGGCGAAAACGGCATTGTAAAATTGGGGGATTTTGGACTGGTGAAACATATTTCATTGAATACAAGACGAACAACCGATCCGAAACATGCCTCAAATAAGCCAGTTGGCACAAGTTATTGGAAAGCACCCGAAACGTTTGATCAAAATGTAAAATGCTGTCGTAAATCGGATGTCTGGTAAGCAATTTGTATTAGGTTGTCCGATAAATTCGTGAGGTTTTTGTTGACTTTAAAAGTATAGTTAGGAAGTGAAATTGGATCACCAAGGACTGAATTTTTTTAAAATTCGAAGCTCAGGCTATGGGCTTTCAGTGTGTCATGTTTCGCTCATCAATCGCTCGATTTTCGCTTCGGGACCAACCTTTTTTCAAATTGCCATATTTTCTTAGGGAAGCCCTAGAAAATTCATGTTTCACGCTCGTTTTAACGGAAAAGTTTATGAACAACTAATTAATTAATCAACAAAGTAATCGCATGGAGTGCCGAAAATGAGCGTCCTTCGAAAACATTTTCTTCACCGAAAAGCAAACATTTAAAACACACGATACAGTAATTCTCAAGCAGTAATGTTACTTTGCTATTGTTTCTTTTCTTCTTACTTTTTCAGGAGTATGGGATGTGCTTGGGTAGAAATGCTCACCGGTTTGCCTCCGTATGCTGATTTCCCAATGACGGAAGCGGAATGGGCAATTGGAATGTTCAATGGATCGCTCTCCTATGATCCCGACGACTTTCTACCAAAATCAGTCCAAACTCAGCAATCGAAGCAAATTCTGAAGAAAATGTTCAACCGCCAAACAAAATTGTCGTCTCAAGATACGAGTGTATTACAAAATGAATATATCGTCAAATTCAATCAACTGTACCGTCGTTTTCTGGGGCCTCGCCAACATTATTTTGCCCAGGGGTTGGATGGCGACGTGCGTCCTTATTCGTGGGAAGTTCTTGCCGTTGTCACGGAAATCAAAAACAGAAATATGTGATCGATGATCGGTTTTCCTTTGAGCTAAATGAAATGAGCAAAGTTACATTTTTGAAATTCAAGCTTATTTGGGAAGTGTACCAAACAATAATCAAGCAGCAATGTTATGAACGGCATATTCCGAACTTACCGGCTTTTTCTTAACTTAAAAAGAGAGACGTCTCTCGAACATGAATACTATGCAAGTAAGAACAAAATTATTTTCCCAGTAAGATAGCCTGTCTCTCTTATTCGGAAAATAAATCCGTATAAGAGAGACATGTCTCTCTTTTACGGAAAAACCAGGTACAAAGCGTCCTATGCAATTTTCTTCCGATTATCGATTGATTTATTCTTGGACTAACGTTGGAGTTCGGTGCTTTTGTGATTTTTAACGGTTAATTTGCACTTTTCCGCGTTTTTTTGATATGTGCGTTGACCAAAAGGCGAATTCACTTTTACTGAGCTTTTGCACGTTCTGCACAGCGAAGAATCGAATTTTTGACAAAAGATGTTCATAATTCATGTCATGAACATACGTTCATTCGACTTATGATGTATAAACGTTGCAATGCGTTGATTCACAGTAATAAAAACGAATACATTCCGTCTATGATCAATTTAAACCACAATTGGCGATTATGCTCGCCATAAATGTCATTTTTAATTAGCACAAGAGCAAGACATTTATCAACTCGGTGACTATAATACACGAGACAAGATTGTCACGGTTAGCACTCCTAGCAGAGGCGAAGCTAGAGGGGGGCGGGGGTGCAGCCCCTCATTTTGGAAGTCAGAGTAAAGTGATAAGGGTCCCCCATTTGAAAGTTTGCTTTTGGAATACCATTCTGCATCTGATATTTATTCAATGCGCATCGCAAATGAAACAAAGTACGCAAACAAATTTTCTCCTAAATTTTCTCCGATCAAATTTTCTCTGACTGTTTTGGAGATTTTACTGCCTTGAATTTTAATTGTTCGTCCGAAAGTAGGGTGCAGCTAAGTGCGATTATCCCACCAATTTGCGCAACAATATAACATCACTCTGTACTTGCGCAATTAATCTCGTCTGGGATGGAACCGACTGCGCTTTATGTGGCGCTAACCAGGTTATGTTCAATGCCGCTTGTTTCAACGCAGCGGAATATAGGGAAACGCAACGCGAAATATCTGAGCAATGCATTGCAACATACGATGGTGGTCTTAGGTCGATCGGTCAATATTCTTTTCACAGATTGGACTGCATGGAATGGGAGGGCTTATGTGAACTGAAAAAAACATGCGCAGAAAAAACGGTGGCGATTGAATAATATCTGCGTTTCGCCTGTATGTGTCGTCTTCATAGATGTGTTTGGGGGGGGGAGAGACCTGGGGGCCGACCCCCCCCCCCAATTCGGACCAAAGTGGGTGGAGATTTGCGACACCCTCGAAAATCGCCGAAAATTTTAATTCCGAAATTTTGGGTTAATTTTGGGACCCCCAACCTCGGACCCAAAGAATACCTGTGTATGATCGTCTTTGTTTGAAATGAAAGTTTCATGAGTGCAGATGCAGCAGACATGGATAAGGGAGGGAGGTTTTGAGGGTTTTAAACCCCTTCCTGGAGGTCAAAAATTACTCCCTCCCTCTCTTACTCATTCGAGGTTTTCTCGAAGAAACGCGTAACAACCTAATGTCGACCAGCCTAATGTCGAACAACCTAATGTCGAATGTTGTAGCCGACATCATTATCTATTCAAAAAACTTAGACTAAGCTCAAACGGTTAAGTTTTGGCGGAGAATGAGCTTTCAGAGTGCGACGCACCACCAATTGGAACCCAAAAACGCCTAAGAGCTCACGCATACGCCAATACGCATTGTAACTCTCGCTTTATTTTGCTAACTCCTGCGTAACCTACAGGGTGTCGAAAAAACATTGGACTGTTCCTGAATAATGGTGTCCAAAAACCCAACTTTTTCGTTTACTTAAACAATGAATTTAGTTGAATGTTGGTCTATCCTGCTTTTCTGATATTTGAGGTGAAACCCTGCATGTTTACGTCATTTTTGATAATAACTTTGCCGAAATAAACGTCCAAACATGAACTGCATCAATCAAACATCAATTCGCATGTTCGAAATGACCACCGTCGCAAGCGAGACACAAAAGCGCGCGATCTGCTACTGCGTGGCAAACTTTCTGGCAAAATTCGACATCGAAGTGTGCGCAACCGTTGGAAATGGCTTCTTTCAAACTTGGAATGTCGTTTGGTTTTTGGCTGTAAACGATTTCCTTGAGACAACTCCATTCAGTTGTCTCGCTATGAAAAAAAGAGCAACCGTGATCCTTGGGCAATTGAACTGACTTTGAAATAATAGTAATTAACAGCAAATTCAGCTATAATTGGGTTGAATATAGCCTTGTCGTCGCCAAGGCATGGAGAGTTCCGCGCTAAAGTAGATTACTGTAATTAGATCTCCTGCCAGCTATTTTTTGGCATCCACGCAGAAAGGAAATTTCTGGCCCATCTGGTCCGCCCCCATGCCCTCGTCTGTGCGATTGTTACGTCATATTTTCAAATGGCGAACAGCAAACGTCATTACGTTCAAACGTGTTGTGTAGGTCGTGAATAATGGTTGTAAAGCGGACGTACGTGTATTCGCCATTTTTCTTTGCGTTCCATCGATTGCGTCGCCTTTGGCCTTTGCCCGTTAATGCACGTCAGCCACACCACACAGGCAAGTCTCCATTTTCCTTTGTACAGAAGACTTTGAGAAGCACCACGATGGTATTCTTTTTGTTATCTTTACAGTTCAATCATATTTCAGTATTTTAATTTGAACGATATTACACTATTTAGTCCAATTAAATGACAACTTATTACCCCAATAAAGTGTATTTGAAAGTAGAAGGTAGATTTCGATCTTTCCTTACTTTGGTACCGTATTATAAGAATCAGTGACCATGGGTGACTATTATTTCAAACTTCCTGGACCCTGTTTCATTATTTCTGTATGGGTCACTATTTCTTAAAATGCGGTATATCATGTCTTCAGCCCCCTTCTCGTACGGAACATACGATCACGTGACTTTTAAATTACAGAAAATAATGCTGGTCCTCTGCTTTTTCATTCTTTTCATCCGCTTTTCTGAATCGAAATCGAATTCGGATGGCGCAGTAGAAAACTGCTGGGGTCCGTGCGACAAAGCAGAAGACTGTGGTGGTCGTTGTATTCACTGCCAATCATTCCAAGTCGCGTCCACTTCATTCGTTGGTCGATGCGTTGAAACGCCATATCCTGTTCCGCAAACAATCGCTCCCAATAACATTTGTTTCTGCTCAAATGATGGCGATTGTCGAGCGTCGCATTGCGGTGGAAAGTGTATTAAGTCTAACAGTAAACAAGGCGAATGTGTACTGCTGTTTTAAATGTGAAATATTGTTAATTAAATCAGCGGTATTGTGATAATTCTGGATTTGTTATTGCAATGTTGCGAAGAAAAGTAGTTGAATGATTACACATGTGCGACCTAATGAAAGCAATTTTGATTGTTTAAATCATCAACTCTTGCTTGCCCTCCCATCGGTTGATCGTAATTTTATTTTATTGATGAAAATTTTTAAACTGGTAATGGTACTGATGCGGTACTGACTCATCTATACTTTGAATTCAACTTAACTTCGGATTGCAGACAGACAGCCCCTGCCGTTTGATTAGCTTCAATATTTGCAATAGGGTCAATATTTGCCTTATCATCGGTTGATCAAAGTTTTATTTTATAAATGAAAACTTTTAAACACCTTCCCACGAAAGTAAAATATCGGCAAACGGGAGTGTCTAATTTCTCTGAGTAGACCTCTAAGACCCCCCTAGCTACGCCTCTGCATGATGGTGCTGCAGAAGATTTTTTAAAACAAACCCCTCGGGACGGAAGCTGGCTTTGACACCGACTGGAGATATGGGCACGAAGATATCGCCCCACGAGTCGGTCTCACACTGAGAACTCGTTCTCAGCCAAAACTTAACCGTTTTCGCCAAGTTTAAAATTTTAAAATAGAGAATGATATCGGCTACAACATATTAAAAAAGGACAAGAATTTATACAACTGTTGGCGGGAACTCAAAAGTTTGCTTCAAGAACACAAGTTTTTCAAGTAAATTTTAGGCTGAGATATGGAGGTCCTTGTGGTATAATAATCTCATACCCCAAGGCCCACCTCTGACAATCATAATATCGAAACATAAATAGAATATAATAAACTGAATGGCATGCCATGTGAATGTGAACCATAAAACAAGTTATACAAATTACAAATAGCGTCTTTCTAATGCGTTTTAATTGTTGTACTCGCCAGTCGCCATTTTACTCGTTGATTTCGAAATTTTACTTGCCAGAGGTCATTTTATTAAAAGCCAACTACGCATGTCAATTTTTGAATTTGTGAAATTTCTGGTCAATTTGTAATTTGCAAAGGAAATTTGTAAAATACGAGAGAATTGTTTTATGTGCTTTTATGAGAAGAGTACTCGAGTTTGTTACGGTGAATATTTTCGCAGCATCATTCGCGTACGCGCCGGATTGATGTTATAGTGATCGCTTTCTGAGTACCACACGAGACCTGCGTTAATGTCATTCCAATGGGGCGGAACGTATTTGCCATTGAGACTCACAAAAGTGCAATCATTGAGCCACCAACCGCTGAAATGCGTACTTTGTTTAAGAAATTTTTCAAAACAAGAAACTACCCCAACTGATGATTTGGATTGCCTGAACAGTTGTCTTGATTAGGGTCGTGGTCGGCATCAATTGTCGAAAAGTTCTTCCAATTATTCTAGTTAATTCCATGAGGTTCTCCAGAAACGCTGGCATTACCACTTGCTGAGAAATCATTGTGAAACTTGTAAAAGTTTGACTCGTCTTCAATCTACATAATAACCTTTTCAATGGATTCAATGAAGCATATGAACAGTTTCAAATGACTCACATAGAACGACGTGTATTTTCCATACAAATAAATATTAGGATTCGATGACCCGGGCGCTCTGTCTCCCCAAAGATCGATGCGCAGTTCAACCTTGGAATCTTTTGTGCTCATTACATGGATAATTTTGTTTCCAAGCCACAGATTATTGGTCAAACCATTGTTGAACCCATATTTATATTCGTTCCAAGTTTTGTCGTAGAATGGCAGTTGGTCGTCATTCCATCTTCAAAATCTGATGGCATGTTTGAATTCTCACGTTCTAAAGCTGCATCTCACCTCTGAAACACGGTCCAGCCACCACCATCAGTGTCCATTTCACAATAAACAAGAATTTCGCCAAAACCAGGTGGAAAAACAGTATAAATTCCACTTGGAAAGAGCGGATATTTCTGATCGAGTTCAAGGTAATCATTAACAATGTACTGCAAATTTTCGCCTAAAATTGGTACTACTGTAGCTGTGTCAATTAAAAACGGAGAATGAGGAACATCGCGCACAAACTAAATTTTGTTTTGTTGAACATGCCGTCACCGTCTATTTGTTTTTAATGCAGATCTTGTCATCTGAATTCAAACAAACTTGCACGCAGCCATCTTTGTCTTCAGGCGGTTGACCAGGTGCCCAATTTGTGAATGAAAACAAGCTGTGATCTGTCCAAGCAAATGGATTAAAGCCAAATTTAGATGCACCTATCCACACATTTGTGTTTAGGCTCGAATTTTGCATCAGAACCGCTGAAATCACTGAATTACTTAAACTGAAAGAAGATAAGGCGGGAATAGGTTGCCCAGCGGCCTCTGCCTCCTTTTGGATTACCATAAATCCACCGTGAAAATTGCAGGACCTCTTAGGAATTTTTGATTTACCTCTTGATTTTTGTTTTGGTCAAATTTTTTTTTGGTCAGATTTCTTGTTTTGGTCAAAATTTTTTGTTTTAACAGTGCCTAAGAGCACCTCCACCAGTTATACAGCTGGTCGATTGTAAAATGCGTCTGTCGCCAAAGACAGTCAAATAACACATGCGATTTCCCTCCCTTCTTACCATTTATTTGAGCCCATTCGCAATGTCACAAAGATTTTGTTAATTACGGTGCACCGATCTCTTTTTAGTATTCACGATATCAGCACATAGGTGATTATTGTTGAATAACACACCTATTGCATTTGAATCAGATTGGCTTGCTATTGATGCTAGTGTTGCTACTTTTCCATTTACCATTTGGCTTCTACAGAAATTTTCTGCATCCGTCCATTCCAGGGAACCGATAACCAAAGCGAAACATTTGCTTTTATCGTCGTTGCACGAACGTTCTGCGACTGAAAAGACAGATTATCAGTTGATGTCGATTTGTGTGATTGTCAGTGCCAACTTGATTGGATTAATGTACAGCACCACAGTGAACAAAGTATAATAAGTAATTTGGCATTTGGTTTCATGTTTTGTCGTACTGTTGTTCTCCTTCCTTCTCGCCCCCTTACTCGTCGATGACCGGGGGCCCCGGACCTTAAGGTCCAAAAGGTTCACCTATAAGCCGGGCCTGATCGACCGTCTAGGTGTTTGATGATGGACCACCCCCAATGAACGTTACTCGTGCACGGAGCGCTGACAAACATATGGTGGCTGTTTTCTTCCGGCAGCAGGGCGTGGTTGCGACTTTACCACTAGCAAAGCGAAGAACGGTGAATGCAGAATGGTACTTTGAAGTATTTTTGCCAGCGGTTTTCAAACAGCTGCAGAACATGCGGCCAAAGACCAAAGAACATGATCGCTGTCCCGGAAAAGATCGTGTTTTTCTATTACCGGTATTTCTACGCCTTATGGTGTGTGTTTATAGTGTTGCGTCCTGACTCCATTGAGCATATGGATTGGAAACTAAATGTAGAAACAAAGACATGACGTAGCTTTGTTCGGCAACAACAACTTTCTGCTTAGATTGGAAATATGTTCACTGATCGTCAACTATTGTGCGAAATGAATGCACAGTCTTCGAATTTTCGGATCTGTTGTTTGTGCGCGCAAACGTTTTGCAAAATCGCCGTTGTATTTATTCTGGTGATCGACTTTCTGACACTAATCAATAATAGTAAGTATTTTTCATTTGCAAACGAAAGTTGTTTAAGTAGAATGCGCTGAGTAATAGCCGCTTTTTAAATTTAGTTCAAATGAATGAGAAAATGAATTACTACAGTATTTGTAAACGAATGAAACGAATTTCGGTAAAATTGCGAATACTTGAGAAGGAATTCTTTACTGGATCAATTGTTATGGAGTGGGGGCAGGAGGTCTCCCTAGTAAAACAAGCTCAATTAAATCTATTGACATAAATAGAGTATCGATGTATTGGGAAGTTGGGGTTGTGGAAGGGTGGGGGAAGTTGCTACCCATTCAAAGGTTTGCAAAAATATTGTCATTTTTGTGACAGCAGGAAGGCCTCCTCCAGTTTTTACTTTCACCATTTTTGCAAAGAATAAATTCATAATGTTTTCTAGTTATTCTACGAAATCTTGGATTGTGATCATTTTTCAGACTCTTCGTATTTGGTCAACACAAACGAAATAATTCCGAGCTTCAGAAAATTTTATCAAGTGCAAGACGGTCCAATAGAAGCTAACAATATAACTGTAAAATTGTCGCATTTTCCTTGGCCCGTGACTATAACAGAAATTGTGCTTTTAGTCATGGTTCTTTTCGGTATTATGCGTTCCAATCATTTCCTTATTATTCCTTTTCTTGTCTTTGACGTATTAGTCTTGTTCTATCACATATCTGCCTGTATTTTTATTATTTTGCCCGTATTCTCAATGGGATCCAAACACATAGAAGACGAAAAAGGAGAATTTACAGCGCAAAATGTGTTTTTGCTGGTGTTTTCAGTCTTTGGTCTCGCAGCATATGCATTTTTGTTCATGTGCTTTTTTCGCTGTTATAAATCGATTGAAATGGAGCAGAAAATTATGCAGAATGTACACCATGAATATTCGAAATTATTAGATTTTCCGATGTTCTCTGTTTCTGCTGGAATCACTGAACCGCCGAAATAAATGTGAACACAGTGCAGACGACGACGCGGAGCAGCACTATAGAAGTTACCCTAATATTTTCCGGATATGAGGGGGCCCCTTATATTCGGAAAATATTAGGGTGTTGCATAAGTTGCTGCCATTTTGGTCGGAATTTTTAAACAGTTTATTATTCTTATTAACATTACAGCGGTTCAATGATATATGCGCCGTCGTTGTCAATGACTTCTTGCCAGCGCGCAGACAGCTTGTGGATGCCCACGGTGAAGAACTCGGGGCGCTTGTCGCGGAAGAAGGCGTGCAGGTCGGCCTCGAGGAGGGCCCGGTCGCGAATTTCCATTCCCCGCGTAGATTATGACTTTTCCCGCGCTAGGCACTCTCGCGCGCTTGACGAGACTCCGCCTCCACGCGTGTCGGCAAAATATTTACTGTCAACGTGAACTGAATTGCTATTTCAATTGCTTTTTGAACAATCAATGTTTCTGTCACAAACATGAACAAAGATACAAACAAACAAAGGAAACAAACAAAGACCCAGTCGTCGTAGTGCTTGTTCCGCAGGGTGTGCTCCAGCGACCGCAACAGGTGGTAGTCTATCGGTCGAGGCAAGGTGCGGCGAGTACGGCGGGTGGGGTAGCAGCTCCTACCCCAGGTCGATGATTTTCTGGCGCGTCATCTTCGCGGTGTGTGGCTGCGCGTTGTCGTGAAGGAAAAGTACTTTCTTCAGTTGCGGGCGAGTGCGCTGCAGGGCATCGCTGAGGTGCTGCAGCTGGTCGCAGTAGGAGGCGGCGGTGATGGTGGCACCCGTCTACGTCCGTTGCGAGAAGCATTTTCTATGTAGCTGTAGCTTTGTACTGTAGCTGTAGCGAGGAACTGTAGCTTTGTATCACTACTTTTTAGTATGCAACTGAGTTGTACAGATCCCTCCAAAGTAGTACAAGACTATAGTATCTAAAGTAGTATCGGGTTTTCTCGTAAATAAGCCCCCCCCTTCTCTCGAACTTTGCATGCTAATTTTTGGCTAATTAACGTGTTTAAAGAAAAAGATAATTAGCTGGGGATAAAAGATAACATAAGAACGATAATAAAAAAGATTAATAATTATTTTTCAATATGTTAGTTAGCCACTAATTTGCGTGCAAAGTGCGAGAGGAGGGGGGGCGTATTTACGAGTAACTCCGGTACGCCTGGCAACCCTACACTTGGTTGGCAAAACAAATTAAGAAGTCACATCAAAAATTAAAAGGAGTTATCTAAGACGCTCATTACAGTTCCATAAATAACGTTAATGAGTTTCTTGAGATGATCGACTCCGCTCCTTAAGCAGTCAACATCTTCCTCGGCTTCAATGTCAGTGAGTATTTCGAAATACGAATGCTGCACGTTCTTCTGTGCAGAAATTAGTTTTGTCTCGGTACTCGGTTAGCAGAGTTTTCTCGTCTTCCGCCACATACTAATTAGCTAATTATTATCAGGAAAACTCGGTTCTCGGTGTTCTAAATCGATTGCTACAATGCCGATCAGGCGAAAAACGATCAGCACACATTTTAATCGGTTCATTCTCGAGTATCATATTGCCAGAGCGGGATATTCATTCTTGTCACTTGTCAAATGGACTGTCTCGAAATCGTTCTGGACGTTTATTTACATCGTTGGCAGCTATTTGACTTTTACTTCCGTAATCAGTCTTCTTCAACA
This sequence comes from Plectus parietinus, assembly GCA_034700205.1. Classification (NCBI taxonomy): domain Eukaryota; kingdom Metazoa; phylum Nematoda; class Chromadorea; order Plectida; family Plectidae; genus Plectus; species Plectus parietinus. The sequence continues at coordinate 355 of JAQGCX010000810.1, read as the reverse complement.
GTACCAGGACAATCCAGTTACAACGAATATGAAAGCAGCACTTAACCAAAATCAGTCGCAGGTTAGCGAGGTTTTATTTTAGTTATTACTGAAATTTTTTCAAAATGAATATTGCATTTGAAACACAATCTTTCTAGATTTTCTTTTACTTGTTTAGTTTAAATCCAGATTGAGAGTTACGATAGAAATTGGAAAATTTCCGCCATTTTGTTTTCACAAAGAATACAGGGCGTTTTGTTGACGTGATTTGGTCTCGTTCTTGAGAGAAATGAAAAACGTCTTCTGACCGGATAGCGATTGCAGACTCCAGTTCTCCATCTCGCCCCCCCCCCCCCTGATTGAATACCATCTGATG
>JAQGCX010000809.1:0-13900 GCA_034700205.1 Plectus parietinus | reverse complement strand
CCCCATTGGCCACATAGTGCGATAAGTTTCGGCCCTTTCTTTCAGCCACTCTTTGACCTTCAGGGCCGCGACGAGGGTCGATTTGGATTGCTTGGGGCCGAGGGCCGTGGGCACGTGCCCCAAGTGCCCCCACTGTAATCCGGCCCTGAAAGTGCCCACCAACCTTTTTTTGATAATCCGGACCTGCTCTCGTGTTGGTCGGCAACGCGTCAATGTGGTTCTTCAGGAGTCCGGCGAGTGATTGACGAGCCTGGCTGCGAGGCGGTGGCAGTCGACGTGTTTCGCTGTGTAGGATATTGCTTGTCATTTTCGTTCCCCATCTCCGACAAAGACCGCCGCCACCTGAACCCCGAATGGACTCTCAATGTCCGAGCGAAATGCTGCCGCATGACTGAAATTGAAATGGTTCGTCCATCGTTCACTATCGTTATCATGAGTCAGGAGGCGGGGAGGGATGTGCAACTGCAAATCCATTTTTTCCGGATACTCCAGTTAGCACATATTCTACACATACATTTTCTTTCTTTATTCAGCAAAATGCTTGGCAGTGTCTAGCCCAGATATGGGCACGTTTTTTTTCCGGTGGGGGGGGGGGTATATACCCCCAAATTCGCAAAAAAAATGTTCCTGAGAAACACATTTGAGAAAAATAAGACCATACCCCCAACCAATTTTGGCCGGAGGTATGGAGGTTCTTGGGGGGTATATAGCCCCATACCCCCACGCCCATGTCTGGTCTAGCCTCATGAACGGGATAAAACGATAATGCCCTGACATCGAATGTACTGACTGTGTGGCCCGAGCCTGGGCGGAAAACGATATAAACACCGTTTTTTCAGTTTTTTGCATTTTTCTCGAAAAGTTGTTGCGATGCCATAAGTAAAAGTTACCCTAGAATTAAAGCCCATGTTTTTGTCTATCGAAGATTACCATCAAATATAGAGTTTGCGCGCCGCCATTCCTGAAACGTGAGTCGGAAGTTGACGCGTGCTGAAATTTCAACTTCTTCCGTTTTACAGTTTTTTGCATTTTTCTCGAAAAAGTTGTAGGGATGCCATAAGTAAAGTTAAAAATTTTAAGTTTCCCGCCATATCTCAACACGTAAATTATTCAAAAACTGGACGTGTCTGTTATTTTTGAACAACCACAAAATTGCTCAAAAGAAATAGATTTTTCGTGATGTCCAAAAGTCCAATGAAGCGTGATGTGTTTCTCTTTCGAAAAAGCTATCATGCGTTGTTTAAATCTCAATATTCTTGAAATACGAATCGAATGAGTAAGGATATATGTCCCAATCGCCGACGCTCGCCCTTACGCGCGCCATTTCCACAAAATTTGAACTCCCAAAATCTTTCGATTGGTAATCAGCGCACACTGCGATTCATTGAGAGATTAATAGCTGCTTTGAAAGCCCAGCACTTCAGCTTCAATTGGCAACAAAGGGCAGAAAAATCGAAAGTTCACATCAAAATCTACAGTCATCCAACGGGAAACTTTCCTCCGTATTTTTCTTTTTTGATCATAAATTTGTCAAACATTGTAACTTTTGTTTCTATCAATGAAAATAAATAAAACAGATATTGTTTGATAGAAAATGAAAAGGGCTATCGAATGCATCTAAGATTGTCTAAATACCAATTACTGACAGTCAGGAATGATCGTTTGAAAATAAAACGAACTTTTTACGCATCCTGTATTTATTTGTTGAATTTCAGTCGTTACATGTTCTTTTCAGGATGGGATTGGTGACTTTTACGCCTACAGGTTACAGCAGAAGAAACTGTATTGGGTGTCTTTCCTGTACGGTCGACAGAGATTGTTAATGGTTACCGATGACCTCGCTGTAGCGACTGTCGCTAATGAGGTGTCTCTTTGCTTTTTTTCAGTATTTATCGTAGTGCTCGTAGGCGTACGAAGTTGAGCGAATCGAACAGCAAGTGACCATTACGCTACAAGGAGTCGGCATTTCCTTGGTCAACAATTTGTTGGGCTTGGAGATTGCCTACGTTGCGATTGCCAGCTCGGGCGTAATGTGGGAGCAGCGCGTCCGCAATCGCTTCAAGCCGCTTACTGGAAAGGCGATGCAGTTGTTCGAGACGGCGTATAACAAGTGGCTCGTCGATAAGAAGAACGCGACGACGAGCATCGATAAGTACACGGTTGACTTTACGACCATGCGGCTGGTCAAGCCGACGGCCACCGATGTGCGCCGCATCTTCCAGACCGGCTTGTGGATGCAGTACCGGTCGAGTCCGCACCGGATGCAAGTGCACATGAAGCTCAACCACCTGCAGGTCGACAACCAGTTGCCCGCCTGTGTCTTCGGCATTGTAGTCGCGCCCGTGCCGCCGCCCAAGTCCGTCGCTGCCGACAGCGGTCGGTCAATATCTTCAACTGTATTTTAAACTCGAATGAATTTTTTCAGCTCCTAAGCCATTCGCTGAACTGAGCTTTATGATGCTCCAGTCGGAGCACAGCAACGTTCCACAGATCAAATACTTCAAGGTGTTGGTGCAAGAAATAGCCATCAAAGTTGACCAGGGTTTCATCAACGCCATGATCAGTCTGTTCGTCAATAAAGAGATTATGCAACCCTATGGAGTTATTGATCACACCTTCTCACTCGTCCTGATCTGCTTTTTTTCAGCCTGATGTATTCGCCAAAGATCTGCAGTTGACTCAGACGGGTCTGTCCAGCACTGCGATGGTCACCAGTTCGAATAAGCAGAAAGCTTTCTATGACGAATTGCACATCTCGCCCCTGATGGTCGGCACGGTCGCACGATCTGACAACCAAAAGAACCTGCAATTTTTCAGATTCACCTGAGCTTCTCGCATGGCGGCTCGAGCGGCGAAGATAGGAAGGCGAAAGGGAAGGGGAAACCAGTGGAGATCAAGTCGCAATTCATCAATCTGCTGCTCAAGAGCGTCGGCGTTACGCTGACCGAGGTGCAGGATGTGGTGTTAAAGTAAGATACAGTAATCAGTGGTTTTCAACTCATCGGTGCGCGATGATTGCAGATTGGCCTACTTCGAGCGAAATTTCGTGTTCTACAATCGACAACAGCTACAGGGTGAGATCATCAATCATTACAAGAAGCAGGCAATCAAGCAGTTCTACGTCCTCGTGCTCGGTCTGGATATTATCGGCAATCCGTTCGGTTTGGTTCGCGATCTGTCTTCCGGCGTCGAGGACTTCTTCTACAAACCGTTCCAAGTGCGACTGTGCATTTGTGTTCCGTTATTAATTTTTGCTTTGTTCAGGGTGCAATTCAAGGTCCGGAGGAGTTTGCCGAAGGTCTAGCATATGGCGTTCGCAGCTTGTTCGGTCATGCCGTCGGTAGGAAGCAATATCGGCGTGTCACTCCGACCGTTCGATTGTTGTAGGGGGAGCGGCGGGTGCAGTGTCTCGAATCACGGGCTCCCTGGGCAAGGGTGTGGCGGCGTTGACATTCGACAGCGAGTACCAGCGCAAGCGACAGGAAGCGCTCAACCGTCGTCCGCTGAACTTCAGAGAGGGGATGGTTCGCGGCGCCGAAGGACTGGGCCAGGGCGTATTCCACGGTGTCACCGGCGTATTCCTCAAGCCGATCAAGGGTGCGCGTGAAGACGGCGTCGGCGGGTTCGCCAAGGGTGTCGGCAAGGGTCTGCTGGGCGTCGTGGTTCTTCCAGCGTCCGGTGTGGTCGACTTCGCGAGCAGCTCGCTGAACGCCGTTAAAACGTTCGTCTTTTGTGCTATGCGCGGTCTTGATGATTGAATGCGTTGCAGTGTGGCCACCACGGATCAGGAGGCGAAAAAATTGCGTCCGCCGCGATTTATTCATTCCGACAAAATTATTCGACCGTACTACCGTATTGAAGCCGAGGGCAACAAACTTCTCCGGGTATGTTTGTGCAAGTGATGACAATTGGTAAGATAAGACGCCGTTTTGTAGGACACGGGCAAGGGTAAGTTCGCGGAGACCGATGGGTATATTGCGCACACCACAATCTCGCACAAACACGTTTTCTTCGTCACCGATCAGTCAGTATTGCGAGCTAAGAATCCATTAGCTTAATTTTTTCGTTTACAGACGCGTCATACTTGCCAGGAAGACCGATTTGACTGGTGTGTGGGTGGCCGACTATCAATTCACCTGGGACGAATTGCGTTGTGGGCCGCAATCCGTTGAAAACGGACTCAAGTTTGAACTGAAACAACGAAGAAAAGGTGTTCTCGGCATCGGAGGCTCATCCGGCAAAATCTTTCGGTTCAATGACCCTGCTACGAAGGAGGTTTGTTGTTGGTTGAGAATATTGATCTCATGGAACAATTTTAGTGGATTACTGGCAAAGTTCGTGCGGCGTACAACATACATGATGGACTAGGAAATTTCATTTCCACCTTGTATTTTTTATGTTCGTCTGGATTTTCTGTGGAAATCCACTGTCTAATATAACTTCAGTCGCTTCTAGATGGTGTTTGGTTTCTTGCGATATGCGGGCGATCCGATAATTGCGTAATGTTCATTTAAAGGTTTATAAATTGCCTTTCAGTATGGCTTATGTTGTACAGCAGTTGCTTCTTGGATTGGTGTCATTCGCTGCAAAAAAACGTTTGGTTAATATTGGCTTCAGTTTTCACAAAGAGCAGAAAAGTACTCTGCAGCCATATGAGAATTAATGAATTGGTTGGTGGTTGTTCAACAATTACTCAGGTATCTTGATAGCGGCATTGTTGATTGTACACTGATTGGGATTGAGTATGATGCGTTTAAGCAACATATTCAAAACGAACTGATTGACAAAAGTAACAGAAAACAACAACAGCTACCTAGATGGTATCACTCTTGGTCCAGTGTTCAATGGTGCGATCGAATTCGGCGCTGGCAATCCAATTGCCGTCGGGGCAGACATGGGCACGTTTTTCCCGGTGGGGGGGATAGCGATCCCCGACTGGGGAGGTATATACCCCCCAAATTCCCAAAAAAAAATTTTGTTCCTGAGAAACACGTTTGGGGAAAAGGTCTCCCTTTTTTTTAAAAAAAGGTCGCCAAAATCTCTAAAATTTTTCACCATACCCCCCCCCCCCCAACCTGTTTCGGCCGGAGGTATGGAAGTCCTTGAGGGGGTATATACCCCCCATACCTCCCCCCACGCCCATGTCTGCGTCGGGGGAAATGTCGACGCTCATGACCTTGCTGTCGTGTCCCTCCAACTTGCGCAACGTCTGCCAGCCAGGCAGCGTCCAGATCTCAACCATCAGATCAGAACTGCGCTTTTTGTCTGATGGAGACTCGCCTTGATGGAACTATCAAACGAGCTGGTGACCATGTAGTTGCCGGTGGTTCCGTCGAACTTGAGTCGCGACACGAGACTCTGATGTGCCGGCATCGTGTAGACGTATTCGTAGGTCCCAGATTTTGCACCTGTTGTCACCGCTGCCTGTCGCTGTCGCTGCCATCTCATCTCATACCTGCACAGCAACACAAAGCATTATGCTTCCAATTTAATATATAACAAACCCATTCGGTGCCCATCCAATAGTGAGAATCTCTTTTTGATGTCCCTCGAGAAACATGATGCATCGTCCTGTTCGCAGATCCCCAACTCGTCCGTAGCAGTCCATTTCGCTGTAAATACCCATGTCAAAGGTAAAGGTGCCCTTGGGATCCGAGGTTGAAGGGGGAATGGCTCACAAGTACTCGGGTCTAAAATTCGAGGGGGTCATATATTAGGCTAAATTACGGTATTTTTGGGCGGGAATTCAAAAAATTCAAATTCTTGCCCAAAATATTGTTTTTTTGACCTTCGGTCGATTCGCAATGGGGAGGGGTCGCAAAACTATGCTCACAGTGGACAGATTTGGGGGGGGCCAGCCCCCCCAAAGAGTATCTATGGTCTAGGGGATAAGGCAGCACACTGGCATCCAAACATGAAAATCGGCAAACCCTGTGAGAGCAAGTGAGCCATCAGATTGGAAGTCGAGATCAAATACGGCCTTGCTGTGACCTTCCTGGAACAGAACTTCGTCGCAAGCGAGTGGTACCAGCAAGTGGCCAAGAAGCGACCAGACGGATGGAATGCCAGACGGGAAACGCGCGCGCCGTGACCCTCCAATTGTCCGATCGGTTCGTCACTGAAACGCCCGTGTCATTTAACTATTTTCCCAATCGTTCGCACCTGTCCAAACTCCACAGCAATACTGAGCCGTCATGTCCGCAGCTGGCGACATTGAGCACACCCGCATCCATGGTCGTGTAAGCTTCCGGGTGGAATCGGGCGCATCCCGCTTGGGCGTTGTGTCCGCGGTATGTGCGTATAGGTTGACAGTCGGGTACTGACCACAGTTTGCACAATCCCGACCTGCAAAGCAGCACGTTTGCAGCAACGTCAATCACGCAATCCCATACCACCCAGATGTCACCAAATGCTTCGAGTCCGGCGCGAATTCGCAGAAAGACAACGGTCGATTGTCGCCCACTTGCGACCCGTAGATGCCGACGTCGCGAATCCACTTGTGCGTTTCCTGCAACTTCAGCGCTCTCTGCTGCGGTGGTTTCAATGTGTCTTCTCGAGCTAACTCCAGTCGCCGTTTCGCTCTGAAAACCAAATCATGTGCGCCCTTGCATTATCACATCTTGAAAATATTTAAAAAATCAACCAGAATAAAGCTAGTGTGATCCATCCGTAAAAGCAGAGGGATGGAATTATTATTTTCGTACTCATTGTCTACATTGCGCCGTTTCGCAATGGTCGACCGACTGCCCATGGTCAAGAAGACGGCCGTGTCGCCTGCGACCACGACGGCGCACTTGTATGAGATCAATATCACCAAGCAGCAGTCGCAGTCGACCTTCTCGTCACAGTCCCCGCCGTGTCCCCCGACGCCAAAATGGCCGTGTCGCCGGCGACCCCAAGTCAGCGACCTCTTCCGTGACCAAGACGGTGAGCTCCGTCCGCGAGCGGCAGAACTGCTCCGATTCAACATGGTCGACAACCGCCGTGTGGCCGATCGACGAGCTACCGCCGAGCAGCACGACGACCGTCGACACAAAAGTGGTCGACCTCCCGCCGTGCAACTGCCCCGAGACCTGTTCGTCGCACGTGTGGGTCATCGCCTTGCAGGCGTCTGACAAGTACTACTTCACCAAGGATCCGCCGTTGGGCAGCGGTGGTGGGCAGTAATTGCGCCGTCGGCCGATATATTATGATTATATACAATTTTTAATTTATATATATATACATAATAAAATGTATTTGTAATATATGCATTAAAATATTTGTAAATAAATTTCATTAAAAAGCACGTCTTCAAACACCCAACACCGTTATGGTTGCAATCTGTTGTTGAATGCTGAGCGTTAATTAGCGACGACCCTCGAGCTTACCTGGGCAGACTGTAGTCGGCGATGGCGACGCGCGCTTGGCGCAAAGTCCACGGCCCTTCGTGGTACCAGGTGGACTCGTCCCGCTGCTGCGGCGCCGACTCCGCCTGCTCTCGATGAAGAATCTTGGTCACGTCGTCTTCGTCCATCGACGATAGCAGTGCTCGCAAGCGCTCTCTTCGATCGGGCTTGTCCTCGCCGAACAGACCTGAAACTCAACCGGTCATATCGGGTCTTGTGTTGCGCTTTCTCACAGATGGGTTGGTCCAGTTGTCGAAGCATCATTCGAACTTCAATATCGTCCGTAGGCAGAGTCATGGTGCGAGCTCGGCGCCGCCGTTCGAATTCGGCCATCATGGCGTCGCGGTGGGGACTGGCGATGTCATCCAGCTTGAGCGTTTCTGCAAAGAACACAATGACAAGGAATAGCAGCAACGCAACACAAACCTTTCGACACATGAATGTTCCCGCTGCTCGAGGCTTTTTCCTTTTCTGCTATCAAGTCCTGAAGCGTAATCGTTTTATTACTTGTTGTTCCCATTAGCAGCATCATACCTTCATTCTGTCGATGGTGGTCGTCTCGGCCAGACTGCCGAAATGGATCAGCTTTTTCGGTTTCTTCACCGTCGGCAGACCGCCATCTTCTTCGTCGGACGACATTTTCACTTGTAGCAGATTTTTTACTCGGGAACTCGAAGAATTTCCAAAGATGTCGAATAAATAACGCAAAAGTAGTGCGATTTGCACAAAATAAATCGAGAAGTCGGAATTTCGGAAAGTTGACGGCGCCGGCGCTCAACTACTGAAAAGGGAAACTGATTCAGGACATTTGTTTGCGGATACAAATCGCTACCACATGTGCACACGATCCGGCCCGCACGGCCGTGTGGTATGGTGTGTAAAGCGTTCTTATCATGTTATGTTCAGTTCTCTTCTTCCCCAACAAAGAGAAATTGCCGTGAATCGCTGACGATGTTGGTGTGTCGCTTTGACGACGACTGCCGAGCGCAGTTTTCCGACGTCGAGGCGCTGTCGGAGCACTTGCATGCCCATTTGGACTACCGCCCATTCAAGTGCCTCCACTGCCCCGACGACCGCCGTTTCACGTCAGCGAAGGCTCATCAAGACCATGCGCAACAAACTCATCCGGACAATTGCCAGGTTCGCGAATTTGGCTCTCAACATTACGCGTCCTCCTTGCAGTACGAATATGACGCCGACATCGTGAAGCGACGAATGTTGTCGGCGCAGATTGAACGAGCGACAACGGCGACACAACTCGATGCAAATCGTGAAGTTGAAGTGAAAAGGGAAGAAAACGCAGAGGTATATAATTTTCTTACCTGTTCGATCTGGATCTTTACCTTTTATTTTTCGCAGTCCTGCTCAATTTTGCCGTCGACCTCTGAAATGCCAATGGGAGAGTCGAACGAAGCAGACGAATTACTGATAGCGGATTTGCCAGAAGACGACGACCAAGTGATCGTTTGTGCCAAATGTCGCGAGCTGTGGCAGCCCGTTGCCGTGCCTGTGGAGCAAGTCAACCGCCAAATGCGCTTCCGCCATACTCTGTTGCATATGCAAGTGAGTCGGACAATTGTTTCCATTCCCTGTGCAATTTTTCTAGATGGACATGCTAGTCAATGTTTGCTCATTGAAAACGGCAATAAGTGAACACCGTTCAAACTTCTTGGCCGAATATGCGCTCTGTTTCGGTCCCAGTAAGTGGCGATAATTCTTTTCTACAAAAATTATAAATGTATCCATTGATTAGATGGTCCGCGATCGCATATCTCGTCCAGCTCAACCCCAGAACCCCCTCTAAACGTCAGAGATGCGGTTTCGGATGGCAGTGCTGCTTCGACCGGCGAAAGTTCATCGCACTCTGCTTCGACGAGCGGCACATTGCAAGCTCCGTCGAGCAGAGTCTCATCGCATGCTGTTTCGAACAGCAAGGCCACATCGCACGCTGCCATTTCGTACGGCAAAGCGCCGTCCAAGACACTGGAATGCACAATATGCAAGGTCCATTACTGCTGACCCGTGGTTTTGTCCAGCTGAGAAATTTTTAAGGCCGGAGTGTCGATCGGCGCGATAGTTCGCCATATCTACTGCGAACACATCAAGTCGCTGCTCGTTCGCTGTCCGGCGACATTCTGCACTTTTGGTCATTATTACGACTACGACACTGTCGCTGTACACATTCGCGAGCAGCACGCGGACTCTCCCAATCTGAAACCTGTGAGAATTCAATTGACTTGTCTATTTGTAGACCTTTTGATTTCTTTATTTCAAATTTAGTTTGCACTGCGATATTGATCAATTTACCTCTTCTATCAGGGTACATTGAGTACATAACGTGCGTAATATGATGAGAAAGCTTATTGCTATTTCAGATTGATGACCGTTTCATAGAAGAAAAACGGGCGCGACAGTTGATGCGCGAGTATTTTCCTCTTTCCAAGACGATGTTCGAGCGTCCGTCGGCTAATGTCGGTCGTTCAGCTGCCAGAGGTTGTTTCCTCTGTTTATTCTGCCCGTAATATTTTATTCAATATGCAGGCGACGCAGTGCCATCTGGCGATAATTTGACGCTAGCAGACCGATTTAGTGCGATTTTCTCGACCGTAATCCAGCGATCAGCATCACCACAAGTCTCTTCGTCGACGCCAGTGATTGCGACGACTCGTCGGGAAATGACCAAAGTTCAGTGCAAACGCTGCCAAAAACGATTTCCGATCAATTGGATATCGCGTCATGTATGGAAGGAGCTTTACAATGAGCGACAGAAAGCGCGCTATCGTTGCACTGCCCAAGGTTGCAACTTCAAGAACGACAGCAAAAAAAAAGTGACGACGCATTGCTCAAACAAGCACCAAAGCGGTTCCAGCTTAGTCGGTGACAATGAGACCAAATATACCAAACAATTCCGGAAAATGTCCCGGAAATGTTTTCCAGATGTGTAAGGATCTCGTCAGTTCTTTGTCTTGTCTGGCGTTTCAATTATTGACCGTTCAGACAATATTTCGGTTAGTTATGCATGCTATGTTGGGGCATTTGTTCGTCCGTGAGACTAGTATTAAGTTTTTCGTTGATTGATAGTTAAGTTACTTGTGACTCTACTGATGTATTATCAACCGATTAAACTGATAAATCTTTTAACTCGGCCAAAAATAGTCGTCAACTGTGACATCAATTTTATCGCTTCTTCCCTCCTCGCTTCTTGCCCTTGCCACTTGCATTGGGATTTTGCGGCGTTCCTTTGTGCATACCTCGCACGCCCAACAACGCAGATCTGTAGATTAAATTGTTAGAGCGCTAGAGTGGTGAGTAGTGTTTCCACGAGAAGGTTCGAGGACTTTGTTTAGCTGCCATCATTTGATATGTTTCGTGTGGCGAAAGTGACAGAATGACGAGTTCCAAAAAAGACGTTTTCGAGACCCGTCATTCTGTCACTTTCGACCAGGGGCGGATCATGGGTGAGGGGGGCCTGAATACAAATGTACTATGTCAATTTTCAAGGGGCCCCGCGGGCCATTTGGAGGCCTCTCGGGGGCCCACTTCAGTACTAGGGCTTGCGGGGGGCCTGAATACATGTAATCATTGTAATCCACTATGATCCGCCCCTGCTTTCGACACACAAAACGCTAATCAAAGTCAAAGTGGCGCTAATCAAAGTCCTCTGACCTTTTCGTGGAAATACTAATGGTGAGACTAACCGACTGGTGACGTCTTTTGAGAGGAAGGGCGAGTCGCGGGCCGTGTAGTCGGCGTCCAAGGGGTCGATGCTGACGAGCGCCTTGTGGCTGAGTCTGTTATGCGGCACGCGCTGGTCTTCCACGACGACCGGGTCGAGGGCGTGCTTGCCACCCTTGGGCGCACGCATGGAGTACTTGAGTCCGCGCTTCGTCATCTGCTTCCGCTGCGACAAGTGGAACTGAGTCGTGCCGTCCGGGTTCACCGTCACCGCCACTCTGTGCAGCGCTTGATTGCCGCATCGCGGGCAAAACTTCTTCGTCATCACGCTGGTTGTGCTAAAAAGTTAGAAAAATTGAACATGTACGCAGAAATGAAACAAAAGACAGTACGCAAAACAAGAGCGACATCGTAGCGTGTAGGTTTTCAATCGACGAATAACCAATCCGTCCAACGAAACAACTCTCATTCCCATGTGCAGCAGAACATTCTGGAAAAATACTGGGGTAGTCAGATTCGGCTGCAGAAAAGCGATTACCTGCATGGCGAAGTCAGTAGTAAGGCAAGCGACTTCGATGCGTTCCTCGTCGTCGGCGGACGTCAGTTGATCGGCGCCCATCTTCAACAAAGCGTCGTGCAAATTGTCGGGCGTGATCCAGTCCGAATCGGAAACGTCGCGCTCGCTGTCTTCGTCGCCCACATCACTGCTGGCGTCAGTGTCGCACTCGGACGAGCTGTACTGAAATGTCACCATGGTCACCAAATTCACTTCAACGAATCATCTTTGACTGACATTCGAGCCGAGTTGGTTGTCGTCAATCGATACTTGCGCCGCGCTCTTTTCTATCTCGTTTACAGCAGTATCATCGTCTTTCTCTTCAACACCGTTAACATCGCTTTTGGGTTTGACGGCAGGCACATGGAAGCCAATGATATCCTTGGGATTCTGGATGGGACGAACGGTCGGTTCGAATGTCTTGACGATCGTCGGCTCCGATTTAAGATGATCAGATCCCTTGTGCTGTACTTCAAGCATATGCGTCATTGCAAGCACCTTCAAATCCGTCGCCGACAAACTGGAGAAATCGCCCGTCTTCTTCGAAAAATCGGTGACTGAAACAAGATCACAATCAATCGAAACAACCTTCTCAATAGTACCGGCTTTGAGAGATTCTTTGTTAGGCTCTCCCATAATCAATTCGTAGGGAAGTACTTGAAGTCGATTTCGAGTGGCCGCATCTCGGATTTCGGCCACTACATCACTCAAAGTGTACACATGCACACCGATATTCTGAACAAATTGGATAGTATAATTGGTGATTCGAGTGATGCTCATCTTACCTGTAGATCGGCGCACTTCAAGAAACCAACAGCATCAACGACCAAATGATTCACAGGAATTTTCGGAAGTGCAGGTCGAACGTCGGCAGCTACTTCAACAGAACCATCGACTGCGTCCATCTTTCCCTCTTTCCTAAGCCGCTCGCCGATAGGGACAGCTTTCTCGTATAATGTGACCGTCCTAAACAGCTAAGCAAACGCAGAGCGTAAGACGACGAACAACACACTACCGTAGGGTGGTGCCTGATCACGGTAATTCGTTGGTTTAACAGATGTGTGGGACGACGGCGGCGTGCCTGGCCAGAATTCCGAGAGGTTCTTCAGCGACGGAGTTTTTCCCCCCCGAACCTCAATCATTCCCATTTTTTGTTGCGTCACGACAAGAAATAGTTCCTGGTCAACATGCCGTACGCGAATCAGCCGCAAGTGAGCATTCTGCAACTGAACGAAGAGGTGGTCAAGTTTGTGGTGGAGGACACCGACCTGAGCGTCGCAAACTCTCTTCGACGAGTGTTCATCGCCGAAGTACCGACAATCGGTGAGTGATGAGTGTAATTGATAGAACAAGATTGACGACGAAGTTTACAGCGATTGATTGGGTGCAGATGGAATCGAACACGACGGTGCTGCACGACGAGTTCATTGCGCATCGGATGGGTTTCATCCCGCTCACATCCGACAGCGTCGTCGACAAGATGCAGTTCTCTCGCGTATGCGTTTACTGCTCGTATAAGCCGCTTCGATGGCGCCGTTTAGGACTGTACGTGTACGGACTTTTGTCCGGAGTGCGCTGTGGAGTTCAAGCTCAATGTGCGCTGCGACGACGAGGCCACGCGCGCCGTCACCTCGGCCGATCTCGAGCCGGGCAACCCGCACGTCGTACCTGCGTGCGGCAGTCACATGCGCAATCGGGAGATCGGCGCCGACGATGAACTGTACGGCAACAGCGAAGGTTCATTCATTTATTATTTATTCCACAACACACCGACGAATGAAATGAACGTCAGCAGGGTTGCCAGATTGCCAAAATCGTCGAAGAGTACATTTTGAAATACTGTGGTCCCCCTTATGTTTTCAGTTTTTTGCAGGAGTACGCCCCCCCCCACTTATTGCCGAGTATGTGAAGGAAAGGCGGCAACCATTGCTGGTGACTAATGTCCTCCCTTGTGATACGAAAAACGATCCGAATGATTGTTCAATGATAAAGGAATTTAAAAATAACGTAATGAAATAATTAAAGGTTCAAAAAACATATGATACAGAATGATACAGACTGTTGGATCATGATAAAGGTCGAAGAAAGGCCGACAGGCCTAGCATAATATGATCTATGGCTGTATTTTTCAAACAGGACTTGAACTCTTTCACAGACTTTGAGAGTTTAACATCTGTGGGAAGGTGACAGTGCTGATCGGTTAAATTTATGATTGTTCGTTGCAGATATTCTCATAGTTAAGCTGCGCAAAGGACAGGAGATTAAGATGCGGTGCTTCGCG
>JAQGCX010000808.1:0-13903 GCA_034700205.1 Plectus parietinus | reverse complement strand
ATAGCAGATGAATGCAGCCAATTAGTTTTCCGTACCGTTTCGTGGCAACACTGCTAAGCACCATTATTATTTTGCTATTTCATGCTGCCAGGAATAGTTTTGAAGTAGCATATCCTATTTATCTTTGTATTTCGAAGAATTACCGGCTTTTTTCCGTATTTATTGTCCCACGTGGCCGAGAATATTCAATTTTCGTCGACAATTTTCGCAATTTTGCCAAATCCATTTCGTTCATTTCCCTGTCAATCCTAGCACCAAATGAGAGACCGGGTCTCTTATTCGGAAAATAAATCCGAATAAGAGACCCCCCGGTCCCTTATTTGGGGGTCCCTTATACAAGAACAAAGCGCACTTTTGGTGGTAATCCGATACGATTGAAGTGCCGTCCAATCTGTGGGTACCGGTCCATGATGCTCTGTTTGGTGCGCGCCTTGGTGCGGTCGAGTCGCGAGTAGTTGAACGTCGGCGCCGCCAGTCGAACCACGCGCGTTTTTGGCACGACATTCAATTGTAGTTTCTGATCGACCAGGGACGCGCCCGCTTCCGACAAGTACCCCTGCAATGATGACATGAGTGACACGCACATTCAATAATCGATATAAAAACATCTCAATTGCAAACAGCTGCTTGCGCACAATCATTGCATAATGCAGCGCCAACACGGAAAGCATCAAATTTGTGTGTGCATGTATGGCGAATTGCAATCGAGTGTCTACAGCCAGAAACTATTGACTTTTCCCAATGTGCCGTCTTTGCATTCGAGGACAATGTTGGGGGCTTTGAAACCGGCAACCAATCAGTAATGATGTTTTGCATTATTCAAATTGGTTACAAATCCCGCAACTGAACAAGCCCAATCCAGTCTAGTCAGTATCGTCTGCCAGGTGTTTTTTGCAAAAACAAATCGGCATCAATAATAGCGCGAGAGCAACCGACCGTTGTTTGTCACTCTGCCGGAAAACGTCATTTATTGGTGACGATTGCAAACGTGTATACGCGCAGTGCGGAGTGCCGTCTGCCTCCCTACCCTCACCATATTACCACTTGATTGCCGTCAAACGCACTTCTCCAGCTGCCATTATGTCAGCACTGGCAGCAGGCGCCGCCATTTACGTTTTCCGGCATTGTGTGATGTCGTGCGCGCACCGCGCCGACATCGACGCCATCTATTCATGTGGAACAGGATTCTGGCGGCGACCGCCAGCGACCGCCAATGTGTCGATCCTGAACCGCCCAAACCGCGCGCTCTTTCTCCTATTCGCTTCTCGTTACTCCGAGCAAAAACAACCTCATCCGTCCCGCACCAGACAACTAAGCCCCCAGACTGCCGCCGCTGACAACGATAATAGCGAGTCGCTAGTCGGTCGAGGAGTACGGTAGAGAAGGCACGCACTGCGCAGTCTGCGCACGGACCCCGGTGAAACTCGATTGCGGAAGGCGCTTCGTCAACGGCCGGGCGGCGTCTGCAGGGAGGAGACCGACCCGTCCATCTCGTGTCTGCGTTGATCATGGTCAATACGTGTGCGTCGACCGAACCGCCCGATCCATGCGCTGCTGCTTCGACGGGCCGGCGGTGCGTAATCCGGACCACCCATCAGCCCCGACCGACCGCGTCTTACTAGGAGACACTCAGTTCAGGGCCGCGTCGATTTCTGACAGACTCGTATACGGCTGCGCTGTTAGTACCGGCGTCGTTGCTAACCAACCGTTCTCGAACGCCGACAGCTCGGTCCGCACACGCCCGTTCACATGTACGCGCAAGTCAATGTCATCCACGACACGAACGCAGTCGTCGTTGTCTGTGCGTTCAACGCGGAACAAAATCGATACATTCGTCTGGCCCTGAAGCGTCCAGAAAGCCCGTTCGGTTGCCGGAAAAAATGCGCGCCGCCGCCCTCATTCCTATCCCATCTTCCTCTCTCATGGCGAAACGATTGCGCTAGCGAGCCAGGGAGCGCCGTCCGGGGAGCGCGGCGCCACGGCCTAATGCCACTGTGCGCGGGCAATATGTCCCGGCCATCACCGCCATCCCGTCCTGTGCGTGCGTCGTCTGTCAACAACGTAGTCGGCTGCTAGCGCGCGGCGCGACCGACCGAAACAACTGGCGAATCGGTGAGCAGTTGACGATTTAGTCGGAAACGGTGGTGGGGCGGCGCGAAAAAAAACCACCGCTCCAAGGCCCGCCGCCTGT
This sequence comes from Plectus parietinus, assembly GCA_034700205.1. Taxonomy (NCBI): domain Eukaryota; kingdom Metazoa; phylum Nematoda; class Chromadorea; order Plectida; family Plectidae; genus Plectus; species Plectus parietinus. The sequence goes on along the minus strand of JAQGCX010000808.1, from coordinate 11,712 downwards.
ATCGATCTGGTCGACCGTCGCGACGAGAGGGCGGCCAGTAATAGACCAAGTAGCGCGCAGAGCGAGGAAGACGACAGGGCGTAGCAGCCAGCCGGCTCGCGTGCTGCCTGACATCGGCCTGCTGCTTGTGCAGCCGGCCGTCGCCCTGTTTTGAATTGGTTGCGTGCCTCGTTCATGCTCTTCTCGTCCAGTCACTCCAAGAGAGGCTGGCAGTTAGTTCAGAACGGCAACTCTGGCGTTCGACTCGACGATTCGCCTGTGAAGCGCATACAACCGCAGGAGCGACCGGCATCAGCACCAGGAAGCTTCAAGATGGACGACGAGGCGGCCGGTGGCGACGACTCGCTGCCGCGTAGCGTGCCCGAGAGCCCAGGCTCGCGTTCTCACTACGGCGACTTCTACTGGTGAGCAGCACCTTATCGCACTCTGTCTCACTTTTTCACTCACAAAAATTTGCATGCGCTCTTTTTAAATAACTTCCTTCCAATATGTCTAGCACTATCAATAATTGCTGATGCCATTTATGGCTAATCGTTGTCGTCGGCAGGAAAAAATTGCAGGCAGCCGACAAAGGACGATCGGCGTCGGGGACTGTTGTTGTGGACTTGTGCGAGTGAAATTGAATGTAGTTCACTTTGCCGGCACTCCCTCCCCCTGTCCAGTTGCTGGCCAGCACATGTTTGCCCATATCTAGTAGTTCACTGCGGCGCCGTCCCAATAATTGTGACTCGGTCCTCTATGAATTTGGTGCGTTGCGTTTCTGTTCATCGCACAGCCAGGAACGCTTCAACCAGCCGCGACGCGTATCTCATAAATGTGAGAATCTCAATAAGTAATTGATTGGGGGGGGGGGGTCGGCGACTGCTCGCAACTGCTCTCCAATCAACCGAAGATGTGCCTCTATTTCCGCTGTGTTTGTGAGAAACCCGCGCTCATCATTTTCGGGATCACAGGGACACTAGCGGAGAGACGAGTTTCCCAGCAGCTCTGCACGGCGCCTACGACCCGCAATTTATGATGATGGAGGGCGACAATCGAACGGCCGCTCGGCTGGATCGTGCCCAAGACGATCTAAACAACTACCGACAGCGCATCGACGCCAACGTCGATGCGCAGCGCGAATACTCCGACATGATCGCCTCACTGCAGAACAAGGTTCGACTTCATTTACTCATTCTTCTTCTTGTGATCGACCAACAAAATTATCGTGCACGCAACATCCTATCGACCAGTCAATAGTCATCCACCCAAAACTGCTGCGTACGAGTCGTTATGTTCGGACATCCCCTTCCACTTCAATCGATCACATCAGTGCTTTAGACACGACCAACATTAATTGCTGGTCGAGACGTCGAGTAATTAATCTCGTTCATACTGAACAGATTGGTCACTTGCAGGTGCAAGAGTATCGCAAACACATCGCCGATTTGGAGGCGAAAGTTGGCAGTCGACGAAAGGGGGAGGAGTTTAGCATTTTTGACCCGTCAATGTTTGCCGACATGGACCGCGACCGCGACCGCTACCGCGACGGATCGATGAGTCCAGTCGGTCGTCGCCGCGACTACGACAGTGGCGCCAACTTCGAGTTTATGTCGCGACTGGACGACGAACGGCGAAGGTAAAAGGGATCGCCACTGCAGGGAACTGCAAGGATCGCAGCTGGTGCATTAGCAGGGGCATTAGACGACGACGGCCAGGGCGGTGTGACGCGCACTCAAAATCCGTTGCGCATTGTTGGGGATCCGTTTCTAAGCCTCCTTTTTATCTCCAATGACGAGCGCACCCTGGCTTCAGTGTTTTCCGTTCCAAATTCCTACCCGTTCGTTCCAGCGATCGACCAATAGCGAATAGCGGGGAACTGATTTTAGGCTCCTCCTAACACGGGTGTTACCAATCACGCAAAGCAAATTTTTCAGAGTTGAAGAGTATCGTGCACAGTTTGAACAAGAGCGTATGCAGAACCAGCAACTGCAGAATGAGATTGAACGTCTTCGTCGAGAGTATGAGACGACAATGCAGAACTACACCAACAAAGAGCGACAGTGGAAGGGCCGCGAACAAGTAAGCATCAACCAAGTCGCAAGACTCCATCAGCATTGCTTCCAACATCAATGTTCTAATCGCACACCACAACAATAATCCCTTGCAGAACCTGGCGCAGTATCTGTCCGACGAACAGAAAAAGATGATGGACCTGTGGAACGAGTTGCAACGCGTCCGCCGAACATTCGAAGAACTCAAAACCACCACCGAGCGCGATTTGGAGGCGCAGAAGACCGAATTCAACAGAGCGATTCGCTCCGTGTCCGGCCTGTCGCGAACATTTCAAGGCGGAGACGATGTTTGTGCACAGCAACGCAGAATCGCTCACAATCGCTAATATTTGCAGACGTTCGGGTTCCCGCCCGATATGGGTGGTCAAGGAGGAGGTACGCACACCTTCACAAGCACCACAGATCAGTTGCTCTACGAAGCGATTCGACGAATTAGAGGTGGTGGCGGCGGCGGTGGCGGCGGCGGCGGCGGTGATGGTGGAATACTCGGCTCCACACGACTCACAGACCTCGGCAATGCTGACATTCAGGAGGAACTGATGAAAAAGTATGGTTCTATCGAAACCAAGTCACCAACGTGCAATGTGTGTTTGTCTCATCGTAGGTACGAAGAGTCGATCGAGCGCAACATCGAGCTCGAATCCAAGGGCGACGATGCGCAGCGCAAAATCGCTGATCTCGAAGCGGAGCTTCGTCGAGTCAAAGAGCGGTTAGCCGACAGCCAGTCGGCGCTGCGCAAATTGCACGACATGTCGTCCGACTCGGACAAGACGGACAGCACTGGCCGAAAGCGCACACGATCGCTCTCACCTGGTTTGTGCCTGCCAGTAATTGGACAAAAAATACGACGAAAATCGATTTGAAGGAACGCCGTTGCCGACGTCCGAAGCGATGCGTGGCGTGCGCAACGCGCTCCGCAACAAGGACAACGAGATCCACCAACTGGAGCGTCGGCTTAAGATCGCCGAGCAACAGGCCAAAGACTACCAAACTAAGTTCGACGCATCGGAGGAGGCTCGGCGCAAACTCGACAAGCAGTTGAACGACTTCAAACGCGAGATCAGTAATCTGTACGATATAAAGCGCAATTTGCGCTGCGGAAATTCGACAGACTATTTTGTAGCAATAAAACTCGCGATGACAATGAGCGACAAATCAGACGTTTGGAAGACAAGTTACGGTCGGTCGAGGCGGATCGGAACGCGGCTGAGAAGGCGCGCAAGTATCTCGAGGACGAACTGCACAAACTGCAACAGTGCGCGATTTCTCATGCTCTTATGTGATGCACTTGAATGATTGCAGGCAATTCCAAAAAAGCGCTACCGACGATGTGCGCAAGGCACGCGAAGAGGCTGAAGATCACACAAACAAGCTCGAGCAAGACTACAAGAGCCGCATCGCGGAACTGACACGACGGCTAGAATCGAGCCAAAAGGAGAACATTCGATTGAAAAACGATCTGACGCCGCTCAAAGACAGACTGCGCGACCTGGAGCACGAGTACAACACCGCCATCCGACGCGTCGACGAAAGAGGTAAGCGCAGATCACTTAGGCCGAAATTATACTCCGTGTAACATCCCGTGGCACCTGTACAAAACATAGTAATCAATAACCAATGTTTTGTACAGGTGCCACGGGATGTTCCACGGAGTATAAAGCGTGCCTTACACCTGCCATACAATATGATATTTGCTACAATGCGTTATTGCAGATACTACCATCAAACAACTCGAAGACGCTCGACGCAGTGCGCTGCAAGAATTGGAACAAATGCGTGCCAAATCAGACGCGCTCACCAGCGAACTATCGCGTATCAAGCACGACTTCGAGCTGAACATCAAGTCCACGCAGCGTCTCGAACAGACACTCAAGGAGCTCAAGCAGCAACGAGACGAACTCACTAAGCAACGAGACGACATGTCCAAACATCTGTTTGATCTCAAGCAGAAACTCGAAGACACTACAAAGACTGGAGTCGAGGGCGAAAAATCCGTGCAGCGTAAGTTCTGCAGATTACTTATTTAAGAAAACTAGACGTTGCCTTACTTCAGGCTTGAACGACGAGATTGACAAACTGAAAGACGTCATTGCCGACTACGAGAAACAGTTGATAGTCATTCGCAGACAGAATGACGAGCTGGACACTCAACTAAAATCGACAATTACTAAGGCGCAGACTCTGGAGAATGAGTTGAAGTCCGCCGAAAAAGACGTCGAACGCCTCACCGAGCTGAACAATCGGCTCCAGCGCGAGAAGCAAGACATTCTCAGGTGAGAACACATCTGTGGTGGCCACCTTTTAACTACTTAGAATGATTTCAGCCAGAAGCACAAAGTTGACGATCGCAACAACGATCTCACCGAAAAAGTGCGTAAACTGGAAGAGCAGCTTGAAAAGCTGCGTAGAGAGAATGAAGCATTCGAAGCCAAGGATAACGCCAGTCGCGATCAGATTAATCAACTGACGAACCGGATTCATTCAATCACCAAAGAACTCGAGGAGGCAAAGCAGGAAATCGAGCATCTCAATGGTAGCGTTGATATAACATAATACAGACACCAAATAATAGCTAAGAATGATTGCAGATAAACTAAGACGAGCCGAACAAGACTACAACGACCGAATAAACTCGGCGCGCGGTTCCAAAGATGACCTATCAGGCGGCGGTGGTGGTGGCGGCGGTAGAACTCACACCGAAACGCACACAACAACGGAGATTCGCATCAAAGAGATGACCGAAAAGTACCGCGCCGAGGTGGACAAATTAGAGGGTGAACGAGTACGATCATTTCTAATCATTTTCGATTAGACTTTCACGTTGTGGACACAAAAAACTTTTCAGGACGCGCTCGAACGACGCGTACGCGAGTTGGAAGATGAGAATGAGCTGCTAAAGAGACGACAGGAGAAGCACGAAGACGAACTGATCGAACTGAAACGCAAACACCAAGGAGAGATCGACCGACTCAAGCAGGAGATGGGGCGCATGCAAGATCAGCACGCCGCCGACTTGGAGGAGGAACGCGACCAGTACGAACAGGTTGGCAACAATCCACCATCTTAACCCAACATCAGATCAAATATTAGATTATCTCGAAACAATGTCCCATCCCAACACAATGGTAGCTCGTTGACCATCATAGTTCCGTTTACAGAATTTGGCGACGCTCAAGTTGGTCGAAGACGAATTACGCGATAAGCTCAACGACGCCGAGCGAAAACTAGCCGAACTGACCAGTCGCGAAATGGCGCTTGAGAACGCCAAACGCGACTTGGAACAGAAGCTGGCTACATATGAGGAAACCAATCGTAAACTGCGCGATGACCTCGAAGATGTGCGCGCCGAATCTGACAAGGAAATACAAAAGTGGAAGACGGACTCGTACGCCGCTCATTCGGAACTCAAGTCGGCCGAGGCGACCATATCGGCACTCAAGGCGCAGCTAAGCACCGCCAACGACCGCATTGACACGCTCAACAAGAATGTCAATGACTACACCGACAAAATCCGCGAACGTAAGTTCACTACAACAGTGATAAGTCAATAGCCATTCATGTTTCAGTGACGGCGCAATTGAGGCGCTTGGAAGAAGAATTGGCGGACGTCCGCGCATTGGCGCATTCGCGCGAGTCGGACATAGAAAGCCTTCAGAACCGCCTGCGCTCAGTCGAAGACCAGTACGGATCGCTCCAGTCGGAGAGTGGCCGTTGGCGTAGCGATCTCGAGACGAGCAACCGCGAAAACGAAGCGCTCAAGACGGCCAACTCGACGCTTGAGGCGGAGTTGGCACGCATGCGCGAGAAGCTGCTGCAACTCGACGGCAGCTCTAAGGATCTCTCAATGACACTCGACCATCTCAAAGCAGAGGTGGGGGACACCAGATTCGCAACATAGTTACAAATATTCGTTGCAGAAAGATCGCATGCAAAACGCATATCGCGATAAAAGCAAGCAAGTCGACCAGCTCAATTCCGTCATCAATCAGTTCGACACCAAATTGGCGTCGCTTCGAAAAGAATTGCAAGACGCAGCCGACAAAGTTCGACAGTTCCTTGCGTTCTGTTCGGCCAAAAATAACAAAAATTTCAGCTGATCGCCGCGCAAACAGAACGAGACGCACTTCGGACAGAGCGCGGTCGGTTGCAGCAAGAGTTGGCATTCTCAAAAGATCAAATTCATCGGAAAACCGACGAATACCAATCGACATTAGACGATCTTGCCAATGCGCATAGGAAGGCAGAAGACGGCCGCCTCAGTGCTGTGCAGGAATTAGAATCGCGCAAATATGAACTGCAGGACGTGCAGGTAAGATCATTTGTCAGTCATTTTTCCTTTGCGCATCACCGTCACTTTTAGTTGCGACTCGACAACACCGAACAGCGTCTGCTCAATCTGCAACAGGAGCTGACCAAGACCGACCTAGAGCGCGATCAGCTCGCCGAGGCGCTTCGCCGACTGCAAGCGGCGGCGAACCGCGCCATCGCGCTCAATCGCTTCCGACCCAGTCCTGGCGGCATTCTCCCCGACCAGCCGGACCATGGTATCGGCGGTGTCGGTGATGATGATGACTATCCTGGCTTCAAATCGCTGCCCTTCCCGCCAGCCGTCGACTTTAATACGGTGGCGGGCGGCGGTGGTGGTGGTGAATCGATTGACATGAGCTCTCTGGAGAACGCCTTCCAATCACTGACAAATCGAATCGAGAAACTGGAACGCGAGCGGGTACGGTACTACTGTGCGATTCGCCAGTACTTAATAAACGCTTTGAGAATGAGTACCGCGATGCGTTGAATCGCCTGCGCAAAAAGACGACCGACACGCACACCACCATCAACAAGCATGAGACAAAGTTCAAAACGATCGAGGAGAATCTGACCGACGTTGAAGAAGGTTCGACAACGACCATCAATTGTCCCCCAAAACCATTTCCATCCACGTTTAAGACAAGCGAGCACTGGAAACACGTTTGGCTTCAGCAAAGCAGCTTCTGCGATCGCAGGAGGAGGCGTTGCGACAACGCGACGAGGAGCGTCGACAAATGAAAGCAAAGATGGTCGCCGCCGAGCTGCAGGCGCGCGGCAAAGATGCCCAAGTCAGGCACTTGAATGTAAGAACATTATAATATTCGTCGACCGAATAGGAAATACAAAGCGGTGTGTGATGATTGCAGGAGCAAATGAAGAATCTACGAAGCGATTTGGACAATGCTCACAATGACGCGCGTCAGTTACGCGAGCACGAAGAGTCCTGGGACGCCACTCGGTTCCAGTTGGAGGCTAAACTGCGTGAACACGAGGGCGAAGCACAACGTCTGCGCCTCAGTGTCACCAACATGGAGAGCGACAAACATGTCCGCTTCTATCAATTAACCCACATTGAACAATCAAGTCTTATTTCAGTCCATGGACGAGCGCATCAAAGAGCTGGAAGGACAGTTGCGTTTGAGTGACGAAAAGTGCTCCGACTTCAAGGACGACGTGGAACGAGTGCGTCGCGAACTGATCAAGTCGGAGGCAGCCGAGGCAGAGCTGCGCCGGACGGTCGAACAGACATCGCGCTCGACCAGCGAGTACCAGATCCTGCGCGACCAACTCAGCCACGCGAACAACGATCTCAACCTCGCCAACTCACGCAAAGTGCAACTCGACACCGAACTCAACGCCGCCCGCACCGAACTGCGCGACTGGAAGCAGCGCGTCAACGATGTCAACAACCGCGTCAATGAGTTGCAGCGCCAGTTGCAGGACAGCAACGCCGACAAGAACCGACTCGAAGATCGCATTGCCGCAATGGAAAAGGTGCGGAAAAAATGTGCAGTTAAAGCAATTACGTCCGACTTTGTGTATCGCTGTGCAAGCGAACTGAACGCAACAGTATCCACCCTTCAGTTAGTTGCATTTATAGACGCTGGCGACGCAGAGAGCATCCGAGACAGAGCTGCGACAGCAGTTGGACGCCGCGCGCGACGACAAGAAAGTGGCGCTCAAAGACGTGGACGAGTTCAAGCACAAACTAGCGCAACTGGAAACCGACAAAAAGAATCTGGCTCAGCAGCAACAGCAATGGCTGCGTGAACGGGCCGTGATGATGAAGAAAATCGAACTGGTACGGCGGAACCAAAACCGAACTGCCAGTCGCAATTAGCATAATTTAGCTGGAGGCAGACAAGCGACGCACCGACGCGGCAATCAGAGAAACGGCGCTGCAGCGAGAGGCCATCGCCAAGTCACTCAACGCCATGGAGCGCGAGAATAAAGAACTGTACAAGAACTGCGCGCAGCTGCAACAGCAGATCGCCCAACTGGAAATGGAAAATGGCAATCGAATACTCGAGCTGACCAACAGACAGCGCGAAGAACAAGAGGCGCAACTGAGCCGCATTCGCGCAGAGAAAACGCAGGTAGAATAAACAACGAATCGCTGCGGTCAATCGATGAATAATTGCAGATCGAACGTCTGATCGAGAATCGAGACCGCAACCATCGGCATCGCATTAAGCAGATGGATGATCAGATCAGTATTCTCAAGGAGCAGCTGGAAAACGAGCGCAAACGTCGACGCGACTATGTCGACCGGTCGCTCAACATGGACATTACTCGGATCGGCGGCCTACGAGACGCGGGCATAACGCGAGACACGGGCATATTGCGAGACTCGGGACTCGACAATCTTCTCAACCGATCCAGGTATTGTTATTATCACACGTTAGAAGAGGGTGTAATATTCCTACTATGGAGCATTACTATAATGTCGATCAACAGGTCCGAAACCAATGTCTCCACTCTCTACTATTTCAAGCTCAAATTAGTTGCACAACGATTTTCCTTAGATGCGCCTGACGCGTCACTGAAACTGATTGACCAAATTACTGACAACTGACTCCGCCAATCAAATGTGTCACCACTTTGGCTCGTTGCAGCTCGGGTCGACAGCTGACATACGCGTCGAACCCAATGACGCCGATGTCGTCCACCACGCCGACGCACGCACCGTCGGTACATGCGCAGTCGTCTTATGCGCCGTCGCATCCACCATCAGTGCATACGCAGTCGTCTTATGCGCCGTCGCACCCACCATCGGTGCATACGCAGTCGTCTTATGCGCCGTCGTCAGGCTACCCAGATGGAAACTACGTCCAGACACTCTCTCGCGAAAGAGACTTCGATGGCAACGACATTTAATCGTGCAGTATTCCTTCCTTTCCAGTCCCCACACATTTCTGCTCGCATTTCCTTCTCCGCTTCTGTCCGCCTAAGTCCATAACCATTATTGTTCCCAAACCAGCTGATATTGTCGCTCACTAGAATGCCGTTCGAACTGTTATCTTTGTGGTCTGTCATCAATAATCACCAAATTGTTGTGTCCGCAAGTTATTTTGAGCACTAGCATTTTGAGCATTAAGTCTATTACGCTTCGCGCCGCTATGTACAATGCTACGCGCAAAGTGGCTCCATAACCGTTCCGATTGCGTTCTAAAATAGCGAAGGACAATGCCGGTGGCTTTTTCGAGAACGGTGATTGTTAGATATTTCTTACTCGGCCAGAGAAAGAGAGCGCAGAGCTTCGGTCTGCTCGGCACTGCCCTGATATTGATTCTCACCACCGTAGAAGCAGCTAGAGAGCAATCTACACATTAAAGCTTATGCTACGTATCAGAAACATGTTTGTTCATTCATTCAATCTGCCCTGCAGACTAATGATATGCTAAGAAAAGTGATGTGAACTAATGTCCATTGCCTGTATTGTTTTTCTTGCGTCGTTCTGTCGCAGTATATTTGCTAATCTAATAAAGCTGAAATGGTGATTTTGGTCTAAACCGGCAAAACGTTGCAATACTGCCGAAATGCTCAATGACTCTGCATATGAGTAATGCATAATATAGTCAAAATTTGGCCATCGGTAAAGAAGAAAACTGGGGTTTGGTCTCGAAACGAAAAGGTTGACCAATGAAATGATTTCTTGCTCAGACGCTTATCACTGACACAAACTTTGCCAATTGAGTATCGCTGAGGTGTAAAACATAAGCTCACTGAATCCCACAACGATAGTGTGGATTTATGATTTTCTTTCCCTAACAGGTAATGGTGTCACCTTCCCGTTTCTCTTTACCCAGTACAAGATATTGACTATAAATCAGCGCGCGCAAAACGATCTCGCTTCTACGGGCTCGAAAAGGAAGAAAGATGGAAAAGACGCAGCAGTAGAAAGCAATGACGACGAATGAGCGCAGCTATAAAAGACGACCAACCTGATTCGGCACGAGACAGCTGCGACCGAAGCAGCACGGACAAGCAACACGGTGCATCCATTTCAACCATTTCGGATTCAGTTGGCCGTATGGCTCTTCGTTCTTCGGCTTGAATACGCCAATCTTTTCCTGCAAATATTTATGTTCAGGCGCACCGATGGAAAGAGAATGAACGCATACGCGATTCACATTCATGACGAAATACGACCCCGAAGATCCTTGGGCGATGCGTTCAGGGAATATCGCCGCATCGACCGCATGGATGGCGTCTTGAACCACCGCCGTGAACTCGGGATCCTCGCAGAAGAAATTGTAATTGCCATACAGTTCCAGCGCTGAAAGCCACACCACCATTACAGGGTGTCCCAGCAGACTCTGCCACATTTGTTTTGGCCGTAGAATTTCTTAGGAAGGTCCAATCAGGGTGTAAAATGGCTCATTGGAAAGCTCATATTATGCCATTTTTTATCGCATAAATTTGAAAAATTTGCATATAGTATCACTGAGATACGGCTCACGAAAATCAGTGCGTGGTTTTGACGCGCGTCCTTGAAGTAATCTTTTGAATTCCCGCCAACAATTGTATGAGTTCTTGTCGTTTTTCAATATGTTGTAGAAATATTTTTCAATAGAAACAACCCGGCAAAAACAACCCTTGCTTTGAGTGAAATGCCTCAGTCATGGGCATGAGGGAAGTGAGATGGGGGGAATATCCCCGCAGGGGTCCCACTCTGAGAGTTCGTTCTCGACCCAAACTCAACTGTTTGAGCTGAACCTAGAAATTTTGAATAGAGAATGACATCGGCTACAACCTATTGAAAAACGACGAGAACTTATATAATTGTTAGCGGTAATTTAAAAGTTTACTTCAAGGACGCGCGTCAAAGCCATAGACCAGGTACCTAAATTCTTAAGGGATTCTTCTTTGATCTTGTCATTATGTCTCCCAAAAAAAACAGTGCAGATGAGAATAATGTTCGATAGAGAAGACTGCAACCATGTTTTGTAGAGAGAGAGAGAGAGTGAGTGTGTGAATTTGGAAGGTTGCATTTAGTTTCATTCTTAGCGTAGCCTGCGTGTAGGTCATGTGCGCGTGAGAATAAAGCAGATAGTGCGTCTTTGGACAAGACTGAAAACTGAAGAACAGAGTTTGTGGTTTATGATCGTGAGAATAAAGCATATGGTGCGTCAGCGACTTTGTTCAAGACTGAAGGGTCCACTGCCAACTACTGGTACAAGTGAGGTATTCTGCTGGTGGTTCCTTATCTATACAATACAAAGAAGTACACGCCCTGCAAATACAAAGTACATTCATCTGCCTGTGAATTTTTATTCGAGATAAATAGGTTCTAAGCAGGATGCTAGGGGCCGACCAAAAGTGATAAAAAAGGGAGTGGGCTGTCTTT
>JAQGCX010000807.1:0-13903 GCA_034700205.1 Plectus parietinus | reverse complement strand
CGCCGAAGGCGGATGAAAAATAGGTAAGGGTCTACTCCAGGCGCGTAGCTAGAAACCGAAGGACGGGGGGGGGGCAAATCAGCTAGTCAGGGAGGCAAAATCGAAAAGTGATAAGGGGGCCCTTATCATTTTTCCGGAATTTTCCGGAATTCAGAATTTACGGGGGAGGAAATTCCGAACGACGGGGGGCTGCGCCCCCGTCCCCCCCTAGCTACGCGCCTGGTTGCGGGATTCAGTGAGTTTTTGTTTTACACCTCAGCCAGTGTCGGATTTACTATGGTACTAAAATACCAAGCCCTCCGGCCCCCGACAATTTTTTCGTTTTTTCCACGTACAAATAGGCCTTCTCTGTCACTAAATGTACCCGGCCCTCAGTAATTTTTTCGTTTTTTCCACGTTCAAAGAGTTACCAAAAGTACAAAGAGTTACCCCGAGCTCTAAATCCGGCTCTGACCTCAGCAATACTCAGCGAGCATAAGTTCGCGTCAATGATGAGCACCTGAGACAAAATTATTTAATTTGTCATGATTTTCTTTTCGAGACCAAACCTCGTTTTCTTCTTTACCAATGGCCAAATTTTGACTATATACTCGTAATTTCTTCGACGGGTTACCGCTTTTGAAGGACGCACCGTATACTGAGAATTTTGGCTGCCAATATCGTTGTGATAAATAAGAGGAAATAGTTATTTGTGATATAAATAAATGGTACTCAATCAAAAAATTGGGGGAGGTCTCATGAACAAAATTAGTGTCTTTTGAAATGGCATTGAATTTTCAGTTAACGGTCGAAGAAAAAATCCCGAGTATACTGTGCAGAGAGAAGCGTGTAATTCTAACCGGGAGAAACGAAAAACGTCTTCTTCAAGCGCTTCTCCGCGTTGTCGTGCAGGTCGGACGAGATGTTGAACACTCGACCCACCGTCGGCACAGCGCGCCGGTATCCCAAAATTCTGAACGACCCTCATTATACTGTTCCATTGATAGCGCAACAACTAATTACTTGTCCATGTGAAAAGTGGCGATTTCTGCAGTGTGCCGTTCGAAATCGCCGAAATAAAAATGATTCGGATCAGTTTCATATTGCCGGCCGAACCTAAAAAAGCGATGATTTTCAAGCAAACGATGCGATCTACAGACCTCATAGGTTTGAAAACGGCTTGCTTGTCATTTTCGAATGTGATAACTAGTTTCACTTGAGTGCCTCCTTCCATGGTTGCTGAAAAGTTAGAAAAATGTGAGTTGCGACTCGAGTGAGCAGTAAGAAAGGAAAAACCGGACCAACGCTTTTAACAGGTAGTGTACTCATGTCATCCAATAATTCTTGCAGTATGCGTTCATCTCTGTACAAGTCGCAACTGCCAATCTTTGCATAAAAGCGCTCCCACGAATCTCGCGTAAGCGGCGGACGTCTGAAACGAAAGCGCAACTGGTGATTGATTGTTGACATTAAACTATAGGCTGTGGACTGGGTGCGCATATCACTGCTCATTCTCACCAGTCCCACACCCACCTTCTCGTTCGCTTCCAGTAGTCGGCGAGAGTCTCGTTGTGTACGCACTCGTCGCCGTCTACCAGTTTCGTGTCAATGGCACTGAGATAAGCGTTCAGCTTGGCAATCAGATCTGCATCCATGCTACGCTGGCCGATTGCCGCGGCGATGCCGCCCTGGAGCTCATCGGCGAACGCCTTTGGACCCACCGCCTCCTGCCGCGGTGGCGTGCTGCCCATCTTCTCTTCTGAGTCGCTTTTTTTGCGCAGTTTGCGCAAACTCGGCCTCGGCTGCGGCCCTGACCCGTCTGCATCTAAATCGACTCTGATTTAATAGCCCAGGGAAATGAGATTCGACGCGCACCCTTGGCCTCCTGTGGCAGCGTGAGCAAAACGATCGTTGTGACGAATCCGCCACACAGTAAAAAAAACAGGCGCTTGGCGTAAAATCGCATAGCTTGATGGCGCAAAAGTGTCGGGGGCAGCCGCTACATGATGTTGTAGAGAGCGCTGTGGCCGCGCTGCGGTGGGCCGAGTACAAACAACGGCCGCCCGGGTCTGATGTTGGCCTAAAACAGCGATCAGTCATTGGGAGCCAGCTAGATGGCGTCGATCCTAAACACGAAGCAGCTGACGCGCTGAAGCAAAGAGGTCTTCGACGGTCCTTTGTGCCCACCTGCACGCGTTCTTACGTACCACTGTTTTTCATGGCGTCGCCTCGACCGCCGAAAACCGTCCAAGAGGAGCGACTGCGTCGAAATTTCACGAGCCTATTCCTGATCGGCAAGTGCAGAACCGGTTGTCGATCGAGCGATGAGTATTCTCATTCGACTAGAAATCGAATCGCCAAACAGACAGCGAGTGCACTCGGTCCCGTCGGCGACGCTCAGCCTGAGACAACAACGCGTTTGATGGGAGGAGGGGGAAGAAAAGTGTCTCGCGACATGCGTCCAGATAGCGGCGCACAATCAACAAGCGGCAGCCAAAGGAGGCTATCGGTCTCGCCTTGGTCGACTTGACGAGCCTGCGAGACGGGACCGATCCCCGGGGAATCAATGCGTCCGGCCATTTCGGCGTCGTCTTCCTAACCGCAAACAGCTCACTTCGGCAGGCGATGTCCCTACCCGCCCCAAGCAGTGTGACGGCGTTTTGTCGCCGTGGGGCGCGCCGATTTGTGGACACCCATCACACGGCCGGTTTGTCGGCTGCGCAAATAGTCTGCCGGTTGATCCAACCCTACGTCACGCCTCCACCACCATAAAGTCATCGTTGACACTCGCCGGCACATTGTCGGCTGCTTATAACTCGAGCTAATTTGACAGATCTCGTCATTCCCACTCTTTCTCACTCACCGTAACCGGTCCGGGCCACTGTTTGTTCGACGCATCTCCTTTCGGCGACGGCGACGGACCAGTCAGTTCCGCGGAGTCAGCGCGACACTCCCGTGGGCACGGCTGGTGGGCACGGCTGTGCAAATGGCATGTCGGACAGCAGGAAGGAATGAATTGCTCGCATACGAAATGCAACGACTTTTGACAATCTGATTTCGAGCGGATAAGATGCGATATATTACGGCCTAACGGGCGAAAAAGCGTATGGACGACTACAAAAAGACACAATTCTTGGCCATGAACTGGGGTAGACTAATTCCCCTCGCGACGAGATCAAATTTTAATGGCCAACTGCCGACCATAGACCTATCCCATGCCGCCACTTTTGCGGTCCAATAAATCTTAATAAATCCTACACAGGAACCCGACAGAAACGCTGTCTTATATGGTAACCGCACCGCGCCCTTCGACCAAATGTCATCTATTGTTCGTCATAATGCCAGTTACGTTACACATTTCGGTGATTGAACAAATGTTTTCATTAAAAGCATTAGTCAGGAAGGTCGCAAATGAGACAAAATACGTCGGACAATGCATGGCGATTAATCAAAGCAAGACGAGACAAATACCATCGCGCTCTATACCGAATACGCGAAGCCACAACAAGCGGCGCCACGCAATTACGACCGGTACTGGAAGGAATGAGAACGACGACCGGCCAAAGCAAAACGATTAATCACTTTAATTCTCGTCAAGTTGAGCGAGCTTAACGTCGAGTTCGCTGGCGGTAACGGCTAAGTGGGAGAGGAGCTGTTCGACGTCAGAGCGCATCGCGCCGTCGAACTCACGCAGAAGACTGGCGATCGATGACGGAACCAACGCCGATTCTTTGCGAAAGATCGCAAAAACAGGATCAGCGCCGCTCGCGCCATTCAGATCCGCCACAATTCCTTGCAACGACGGCGGTGCCGGCAAAGTCAAAGGCTTCGCCGTCGGCAGCTCGGATTGTTTGAAGAAAACCATCGCGGCGGATTCGTTTACGAAAGGCCGTCACACGCAACAGCAGTCGCAGATACGAAGCGAACGAAAATACAGCGGATTAGTCGTCGTCCTGAAGACCGGGGACGTAGATGTCGTGCGCGTCGAGAAATTCGGCGCCGACCTGGGCCAGCTTGGCACCGCCGATCACGCTGGCCAACAACACGGTGCACAACAGCCACTTGCGACCACCCGACACGGGGACGGGAACTGCGCGCAGGGCTCCGCTCGGCAGCGTCACCGACGACAGACGCACCGACGACGAAAACAGACGGCGCAGCAATAAAGGACGCATCGAGTCTAAAAACGCACATTGGCCTTCATGAATAGGAAGTGTGTCAATCTAACGCACATTGAATAATGGAGCTCAGAAAAACGCCGTGTACTACGTCGTTGCGCTACTTTTCCAGAGGGTGGTAGTTGAGCAGCTTCTCAATCAGGTCGACGTGCGACAACAGCATGCGGCGGCAGCAGTAGCGCTTCAGATTCAGCGCGTCCAACGCGTCACTGAAAAATGAACAGGTTCCAACACACGATTATATGGTCAAAATTTTACGAACGGTTAACACTAATTCAATGACGCGCCTGCTCAAAATCCAGAATTTATTGAATGGAGTATCAATAGTTAGTATGATTAAAATCCATTTCAAGTAATGATCCCATTACAATATTTAATCGTCAGTGCAGATCTAAAATTCTCGATTTACGGTGCTTTCTACAGTAGTCTCTTTACCCAGTACAAAATGTTGACTAAAGAAAGCAATCAGGATTGTTCATCCAACGAATCGACCACCATCTGATAATTATTTAAGCACTCCAAAAAGATATAGTCAAAATTTGGCCATTGGTAATAGAAGAAAACGGGGTCTCGAAACGAAAATAAGGGCAAATGAAATGGTTTTAACTCAGGCTGTCATCATTGACGCAAACTTGAGCTCACTGAGTATCGCTGTGGTGTAAAACATAAACCCACTGTATCCCGCAACGATATCTAAAATTGTGGATTTGCGGTGGTTTCTACATTAGTCTCTTTACGGAGTATAAAATATTGACTATAAATGAACCGGATTGCAGGATCCTCGATCGCAGCACAAATGGAAGGTGCAGACGTATGCGTCGCCGACATTTTGCGACCACTGCGGCTCACTGCTCTACGGTCTCATTCACCAGGTCTCAAATTGCGCTCTTCAATGTTGCTTTATTCGTATTGCTTGTGCAGGGTATGAAATGCCAGTCCTGCGACACAAACGTCCATCATCGATGCGTCAAGAATGTCCCCAATATGTGCGGCACCGACCACACCGAGAAGCGCGGTCGGATATACTTGACCATCAGTATCGACAGCGCACTCAACATGCAAATCCACGGTCAGTTCTTTTGTCCTCAGCGCTTTAAGTTCACCTTGAGGACACAATCCAGCAAAATGGGAGAAGGAGTTGTAGTTGCTCGCTGTTTGCTCAAAATAACTCGTTTCATCGCATGTCTATAGTCAATATTTGACCATCGGTAAAGAAAACTGCGGCTGGTCTTGAAAGGGAAATTGTCTCAGGCGCTCATCATTGACAAAAATTTGTGCTAGCTGAGGTGAAAAAGAAAAATTCACTGAATCCCGCAACGATAGTATAGGTTAATGATTTTCATTGCCTGACAGGTTACGGTGCCACCCTCCCGTTCCTCTACCCAGTGCACAAAATGTTGACAATACATAACTACAGTATTTGCGGGTCGCTGAGTAAAACAGCTGAGATGAATGCGTGGGAACGCGTGAGCGTCGACGAAGTGCGTTTTCTTTTTTGCAGAGCCGAAATGAGAATGAATGGATTGATTTTTGAATTGGGCGTCGGTCTGGAGGACGAGCGATCTTGTTCGGATGTCTCGTTAGCTCGTGCAAATTCAATCAGTGCCTTCCGTCCGCGTCTTGATTAGACGCGAGTCTCGAGTCTGCGCTGAGTACTGCGACGGCTCCTGGCGCTGTCCGTCATCTTGTCTTCGCTCCGCTAGTCGTCATCTGCGTCGCATCTTAATGGGCACTGCACGGCCGACCACCTCTCCCTCTACTTTGTCGCAGTGGGGGAGCTCCCACCCGCCTCCTGCGCATCGGCACTTTTTTCCCGTTGTTGGTTTCGTCAAGCGCGGGACTGGAATTCATGCTATAAACAGCACAACCCTCTTCCATCCCAGCAGTTACCGCGCCCTTTTTTCCCACCCGCAGTTCATCATTTTCCACCACTCACTCTCCCAAACAGTTTCAGCGCACTCGACGCATTCGACCAATTATTTGTCAGCATTTTTCAAACTGTTAACTGATTATTAACTGTTAAATCGATCGAACACCCCTCAATTAAATGTCGCGCGCTGTCAAAATTCAGAATTTATTGTTTGAGTATCATTACTTCATATGATTTAAATCCATTTCTAGTAACCGTCTCACAACGACATTTAGTCACTATTGCTCATCTAAAATTCTGGGGTTACGATGCTTTCTAAAGTACGCTCTTTACCGTCAAAGAAATAGTGAGTGTATAGTGAGAAACTCGGCGACCATACGAGGCAAGAACTACGATATCTAATGTTGAGGCAACACAGAACATAACGCATCGATTTACATGCTGCAATGCAGCATGGACGCCGAGATTTTTAAATATACCTTTCACATCTGTGCAGCGATCTCTGTTATGCGCACTGACGCCGTGCGATCAGAGTGGGACCGTAGTGGCGAGCATGCGTGCGCCGTGCGTGTTTGTTGAAGGAGGGATTTGCGCGCAGTAATCGCTGCGGACTCCATTTTCTATACCAGCTGATCGCAGGCGTTGTTTGCGTGGCGAATCTTGTAGATGCAAGGGGCGGCGTTCCATCCCTTCGGCACTCTTTGGTCCGATGAGGGATCGTGCAGTGGGCCGAGACTAGAAGCCGAATTCAATCGTTGGACGCGCTTCCTTCCGCCATTGATTGCCTATTCAGTCGTGGATGAACGAATGGGATTTCGGCGACGCGCTCATCGTCCTCATCGCCGCTGACTTCCGCCAACTTTTGATTCCGCGCCCCATCCATATCCGCGCGCGCAGTGACTTGCGCCAAACTGTCTGGCGCCATTGCAGCTGCCGTCATCACTGCCGTGCTTTGATTTCTGAGCAGCGCAGAGCGGGGACCATCCATCTGTCTTGTCGTGGCAAAGAGCGAACGGCGATCGCCGAGCTGTCGGTTAAACACAAACAAACCACCAGCTGCCCGCAAGCTAGTAATTGCCCACCGACCGGAAAGCGCCGACGGTTGTAAAAATTGTAAAACGCCAGCTAAACCGACCGATGATGGCTTTCGGTACACAAAGCGATTTGCACCCACAAATTCACTTGATGAAACAAAGTGCAGTGCACACAACGCATTCAGTGAACAGACTTGCTATTGATAACAAGTATTTGCACCACAAATCAAGTTTTGACGAGCGGTTCCCGTTGCAGTCAAAGAGGCACGCAATCTTATTCCAATGGATCCGAACGGTCTGTCCGACCCGTATTGCAAGCTCAAGTTGATCCCCGACGATGGACACGGCAGCGGCAAGTCTAAGCAGAAGTCGAAGACGCTGCGAGCCACGCTCAACCCCGTCTGGAACGAAAAGTTTTCATAGTAAGTGATTGTCGTTTGTCGCTGTTTGGGGCTGTCCACAAATTACGTAACCCTTCGGGAGGGGGGAGTCTGAGAGCAGAGTGGGCAAGATTTGACCCCTAGGGGGGATTTAGTACGAAAAATTTTCGGTCGGGGGGGGGGGAGAATATCCTCCGGCGGCCTCCAAAATCCTATTCTATCTTGTGCTTGTCCAAAAAATTTTTTCGCCACTACGTGGCGAAAACCTTTCATCCCCTCGCCTTTTTTAAGCAAGGGGATCTAGACCCTTGGGGGTGGATATCCCCCGGTCCCCATGTCTTTCTCAGAGGGTCGAGTACGCACAGATTACGCTGAAATTTTGCCAAATCAGTGCGTCACTGAGAAAAATCGCTCCCTCACTTGACTTGTATAGCGGAACAACGTTTGGCCGCCTACCCACCTACCCACTCAATATAATTGCGTAAATTCAAAGGTCCAAAAATAGGGTAACGTAATATGTGGACAGCCCGTTTGCACGACGTTGTAAATGCGCCATTATACTGAGTATTATACTAAGCCTAAGCCTAAGCGTAACGCTGTTTGCAGCAAATTGGACTCAGCCGACAAAGACCGACGGTTGTCGGTGGAGGTTTGGGACTGGGATCGCACGTCACGCAACGATTTCATGGGCTCCATGTCGTTCGGCATCAGCGAGCTGATTAAGGAGCCTATCGAGGGCTGGTTCAAGCTGCTCAACGAAGAGGAGGGCGAATTCTACAACATTCCCATTCCCCCCGAGGATGAAGACGAGGTCGAACGATTGCGCAAGAAAATGGAAAAGGTCCGTCGCCTTTTTTTTGCTAACCACCCGAATTACCTACTGTCCGGAAAACCCGGAAAACCAATCGGCGTCCCAAAATACCGTACCTACGATAGTACTATGGTTTGTGTTGCCTCATCTGTCCCGAAATGAGACAAACCATACCTGTAACCGGGGGGATCTAGCTACATATTGGCCCCCCCCTGGCCGGACCCGTTATGTAGCTAGCTAGCTACATGCACCTCCCCCTCCTCCTTCGCGGTCGGACTAGACAAACACTGGATAGAATGGCCCTCGGCCGCTAACAGGTAAGGGTCCCCCTTACCATTCGGCCGAAGGCCGAAAAAAACAAATTTGAATTTTTAAATTTTGCGCCAAAATCTCGACACGAAGTACCGTACCCCGGCGCCCCCCCTCCCCCTCCTGGTCGCCAGCATATACCTGATCTCGGACCAGCGTTACAGGTATGATCAATACCTATGTTTTGTGTGTAGGTACGGTATTTTGGGACCTCGACTGATTTTCTGCGCGCCGACTCTACTTCGTTTTTGCTATGCATTCTTGGTGAGACCGGCGTAACTGTGAGCATGACGTCATCAGTGCCATAGTTAAGCCGGTCTCACCAAGAATGCATAACAAAATCGAAGAACCTAATTGGCGGAGGCAATACACATTGTTGCAGCAAGAAGCGCAGCCGACCACGAAGGAACGACCCGCCCGACCGACCAGGGCCGAGGATGCCGAGCGGCGCAGATCTCAGCAGCAACGGGACGTCATCAAAGCTTCCGACTTCACCTTTCTCACCGTACTCGGCAAAGGGTCGTTTGGCAAAGTAAACACTCCATTCACTTTTGCTTTCAGTTCCGAGCGCCAGTATTTGCACTAAATTCACTCGAGATTCATTGAATATTTTGCTCAAAGTAAAATCCGATTAAGTCGATGAGTTTGTGTGCATCAGTTACTTCCTGAACTGCAAATGCCGAAATCGTTGAGCCTGAAATGCCCGCTTACCGTATTTTAAGAAATAGTAACCCAATAATAAATATTAATCCACGGGTTACTAATTTCTGTACTGAGTAAGGGGAAATTGCCCCAAGTCCAACACAAAATGAGTTCAGCACATGCATAACATGCGCTTTAGTTGTTCAATTACATCGTTCTTTCGTTTTTCAATTGACAAACAGCCAAATGATGTGCACATTATGCGAGAATTAATCTAAAATGTTCATTTTACTCGAATTCTGACAGTGATATTTGATCATGAAGAGTTTGAATTAATAGTAACCCTGGGTGACTGTTTCTTAAAATACAGTATTCTCCAACGTCAAGTGTACAAAAGTGTATTGAAATACCCTATTTTAAGAATTAGTGACCCTGGGTCACTATTATTTCAAACCCCCTGGACACTTTCTGCGTGGATCACTATTATTTTGACCTCTGTATGATTTAATATCAGTGTCGAAAATTCAAGAAAAACGAACATTTTTGAACAAATTCTTGTAAAAAGTGCATATTATTTGACTTTTTGTTCATAGAAAACTAAAAGAGCGATGAAATTGGATACCAGAAGCGTGCGTTATGCATATACTGAGCGCATATTGTATTGTGAGCGCTCCAGCGAGGCACGGCCCTGGCCCTGGCACGAACCTGGCACGGCCCTGGCCCTGGCACGGACCTGGCACGGCCCTGGCCCTGGCATGGACCTGGCACGGCCCTGGCCCTGGCACGGACCTGGCACGGCCCTGGCCCTGGCACGGCCCTGGCCCTGGCACGGCCCTGGCACGGCCCTGGCCCTGGCACGGCCCTGGCACGGCCCTGGCCCTGGCACGGCCCTGGCACGGCCCTGCTATTGTCGCCCTATGCTATGTGCCGCGGAAGTGACAAATTGCTTCGATGAGGTCGGAATATCGAAGGAACGATATATCGATATTTTTAATTAGCTGCTATTATTGCCCTATGTTTTTTCGCGGCGGAAGTAACAGATTCCCGTTGATGAGGTCAGAATATTGAAAAAATATCGTCACATTTATATGGTAAATAATAAAAGGGAAAGGGTGGGAGTAAGAGGAAGAAATATAAACCTGAAGTACTGAACCTATCTTGACAAGCTTGTTTCGCCCTTTTAACGAATATACAAGTTTGCCGGCCCCTGGGCAGGGCTCGTCAGTAGACGACCCAGAGACCATGCCTACCTCAAGGAACGAGAACCATAAAGGTTGCTAGAAGTAGGAACAAATAAAATAGCCTCGATTAAGTTCATATTTGAGTGACAGCTCGCCACGACTCCAAACAATCGTGTTGGGTCAAATAAAGCGAGTGTACGCTCGCGATACGTGTCTAAGTGCTCTGCCGGTGCATCTCTGAGCCGGTGCGCAGGATTTTTTGTTGCGCACATTGTTCCTTTGAATAACGATAAACTCATCAGTTACAACTTATTTCTCAATCTTAGTTGTGAGTAAGTTGCTAAACCTTTTTCATCTGCAACAAGCATTATAGCTAAATTACGAATGCTGCAGCTCTGCATCTCCCATTATTTTTTTTGTCCCAAAACATTGCTTGCGATGGAAAATAATAGATATTGTTTTTCAAGAATTGATAAAGCACATGCTGTATCGATACCTGTAAGTAGGGGACCAAGGGGGTACTAGATTGGCCTGGGCCAACCCCCTCCACTCTATCTCCTACGCTCCCCTGGCCAAAATCCGGGCAAGCACAGGAAAAAATGAACCTGACCGAAAAACTGTTTTCGCAAAAAAAAATTGGGAATCTCTTCCCTTAGCCTCAGACCCCAGTTACAGGTATGGCTGTCTCGATTGAAATTTTTTGAAGGTATTACTGATGCCGTATCTTGTTGTCCAATCGGTATGTGATGGAATTCAGGTAATTGACTAAAAGGAAGTATTATGACTTCAATAGTTTTTAGGCTATTCTAAGCGATTAAAACACCTATAGTCTCAAAATTTCCCTCCGATCGGAGTGAAGAATGCTTGAATGCGTCCCTGGTCTTCCTGATTTGCTCGTGCGCTTCGCGATATTGACCGAAGCCTCAGGCTTTAAAAAAATACCCAAATCTTACTAGGGCGTTATAGCGTTATACATAGCTGTGGCAGAACTAATCAGTCAAAGAAATATTCTAGCGCCGCGCCTGCACAAAGTCAATCTCAGTGGATCCAAAAAATCTTCAGAAAGAGAAAGGTTGAAATGAAAACTGCTCCGTTATTCGCATTTGTGCTGGTCGTAGCGATGCTGCTGTTGATCGAAACGGCCGACTCGTGCAGCGTTGATTTCACTATTATCAACAAGCATATGGATGAGCGCGAACAGATGGTGGCCTATTTCATCCCACCTAATTCAAGCGACAAAAACGACGCACTGGTGACCCTTCAGTACAACGCGCACAACTCATCCATCAAGTGGCATTACAAGCAAAATGTAAAAGACAATCGATGCTATGGAAAATGGACGTTTATCTTTGAGTTGGATTCGCATCAATCGGATGAAAATGTGGAAAAGAAAGTTGAACAAAAAGAAATGGAAGTTCCCATGAACGGCAACGTGACTTTGGAACACATGGCTGTTGCTGATCACGACATCGGCGACTGCAAAGCGTTCACTTTGTGCACCAACACCACCTACAATGTTACAAATATTTTCAAATGCGACGTATTCTTCTTCATGACCAACAATATGGACACTCTTTTGCTTGCCTATGTTTTCAAAGTTGGCTTTCTTTACACACCTCCTGATGGTCCACATTCTGGCGGCTATCAGATTAATAATTCCGAAAATGATTCTTACATACAACCGAACGCGGACTGGAATTTTGAAGCTGGACAAGCGCCCGCTAAAGATCCTTTTTGGATAAATCCACCGGACACCACTGGGGCGTCGGCACTGTATTTCGGTGCGAAAGGCAGCGACTGTTTCGGCACATATATTGTGATGGTTATGGCGGCAACAGAAAATGGTGTTAAGGGCGACAGTGTCAGAATCCCAGTCAAATCATCTTGTAAAGTCCAGCTTGAATTAAGTGAGCGACAGAAAGGTGGCATCTGTCCGTCTGGTGGACCAGGAATGGATAAAGATACCAAGATCGACCCACCCTTCTGCATCAGGGATGTCACTGTAGTTCCACTCAGCTCATTCAGGTTGTCCAAATAAAGATTTTATAATTGGGGATGTACGGGGTTTTCTCTTAAATACGCCCCGGGGCGCTTAATGAAAGTACAATTTTTTGGCGTTCAGATGAGCACGGATAATACGCTCCGGGCGTATTTTCGAGAATTGTTAAAGTTTAGCTTTTCTGTGTATAACGTGATGAAAGCAGTGTTGGAATGCGATCATTTGACAGTTAACGAAGCTAGAACGCTAAAATAGCCATCTTTCTGCTTGATGTTTATTAATCCGCAAATTTTGGATAAATTTGACATGTCTGAAATCAGTTAATGTAAGAGAGGTGACCAATTAATGACGACTTCTTTCGAAGTTGCATCGAATTTTTGAAAGAAACTGTGGTTTACCAAAATTAATCTTAAAATTAAACCTTATTTTCAGACCTTTTTGTGCAAAAAAAATACGAATTATGACATCTTTAGCCACTGAGCAAATTATTTTTCGCCCGAAAAATACACTCTGGGGCGAGCAAAACCGGTAAACATTTACCGGTTATGATTGCCTCAGACCAATTTCTGTAATCATTCGCAGGGATTCGTTTTGATAATCCCCAGACCAGCAAAAAATTGGGTATTAAAATGTGAGGCGTTTTTGTCTTGTTGTTATGAAATTTTCTTTGCTATATTGGAATGGACAGAGATTTAGTGAAACATCGTCCCAGACACGTACCCCTAGTACGTACACCTTTCAGATGCGCCATTCATATGAAACTGATCAATCGCGCGACGGTCCCATTCAATATCAGCGTCATCGGACCCGGCACTCGAAAGAGCGACCTGTTGATGTTCAATACGACGAACGAGGAGAAGCAGGTGGACTTCATCGAGGACAATGCATACGAAGATGATTGCCATGATGAGTACATGTTTTGGTTTCGTATGGATGATATTTGGCACTGGAAGACAGCGACGATCAAGGTGGATGGGACGCTGACAGTGGAGCTGCTTGTCAACTCCACCTCGAACGCTTTCGACATGAGCACTAGTTTTATTGAAGCCATCTTGCCGCCACCCAGATGATTCCGTTTCGATTGAAGGAAAATTAGTAGGTCTTATGGTATGTTCAACTATTTCTACCATTTCTCGTCAATTTTATGTTCTTGTTCAGAAAATATTGTGATTGACCGATTTTAATTATTGCTGTGCTATTTACTGTATTATGTGGCATGATTACGGCTAAAATACAGTTTTAACGAAAAAATGAATTGTATACATGGAAGTGTGGAAGCTAAACATTCGAGATTAGAGGCATTTGTTGGTAAAAAAAACTTCGTCACATTTGCCAGTTGTTCTTTGATTTTTTGCCGGGATGCACAACAGTTTATACAGTTTGGCGGTACACTAAATATCAGGAAATTTGTCTACAGTCTGAATAATAGAATTCGTCATATCTGTAACCGGGGGTGACCTAGCTACATACAGGCCCCCCCTGGCCGGGTCCCGTATGTAGCTAGCTACACCCACCCCCCC
>JAQGCX010000806.1:0-13903 GCA_034700205.1 Plectus parietinus | reverse complement strand
ATACAGGATGGGCCAACGAAAGTATTCATTTTTGTTTCAACCGCTGCAGCTTCACTAGTCCTTATCTAATAAAGGTGATATTTGGTACGCATACGCCCAAGATTGGTCGCCTACAACTGGTTAAATGCAAAAAACTATTATCAGTGGTGCCAAGTACTAAAAAGATCGAACAAAATGACGATCTGACAATAGTTTGCATAACACAAGTAAATATAAAATTGTAAAACCAATGTAAAATGCAACCAATAAATGTAAAATTTTTGTCACTTTTAGCCGACCCTCAGGCCCGGCCTAATGATGGATCTTTTGGACCTTAAGGTCCGGGCCTCCCCGACCGCCGAAAGGGGTCCCGCTAGCCAAAAAGGAGCGTACAAAAATAAAAAATATATAATTTTTTGCCTTCGGCGATAAAAATTGCAAAGCATTTTACCTCTAGCAGTAAACAATGCAAAAAAATTTGCCTCTGGCGGTATTGAGAGGCCCCCTCAGGAAAAAAGGTCCAGGCCCCCTGGACCCTTAAGCCGGATCCTGTATATTGAAAGCGTACCTCCAAATCTGGACCAAGTAGTTCCATCACGGCGACGTTCACCTTGTCATATCTGCTGGTGAAGATGAACTCCGGCACGCCCAAAAATCCCACACACAATTGTTTCGGAGACTCGCTGGGCACTCGCTTGCAGACCTGAAAATTTGAAAAATGTTTCACATATTTAATCACAAAAGAACAATCGTACCTCACTGTGGAATCGAATCGACGTGGTCAATTCGCTTTCGGTGAAGAGCATCGAGTGGCGTTTCGTGTAGTGCTGTTCCATGTAGCGAACGGATTCCGCCTGGAAAGAATGAAATACACTGGAAAAATGGAATAACAAGACAATAATAGGGTAAAACTGCCTAAAACGGGAAACCTCTTAAAGCCGGACACCTTCATTTTTACGAATATGACACATCGTCTGGGAAAGTTTGAGCGACAAAGTTGTAGAGCTCAAAGTGATTTAGAAGATGGTGCAAAAAATTTCCCTTACGATCCTTCATGTTGGAATAAATTAAGGTGTCCAGTTTTAGGCAGTTTGATATGATGAAAATCCTTCAGTAAAATCAAAGATGAGAAACATAGTCTACCTTGACAGCAACTGGTCGTCCACTATGCAGATCTGTGCCGATGTACACAACATTGTCGTCCTGTTCGCACAGCACACTTGTTACCTAAAAAATTGGTTGACCCATATGGCAAAAAAGGTGAAATATTCACCTCGAAGCGTCCGGCGACCACCCAAGAAGGTAGTCCGCCAGGCAGCGTTTTCTCCTGCGCTCGTGGTTCGTTCATGTTTGCCTTTGTTTTTGTTGGCAGAAAAATAAAACCTTTTCACTTTTTCAGACACTCCTCAAACATCGCGTCGTGTTCGTCGTGCGAAATTGCAGAGCGAGAAAAATTACGGGCCTTGAATTCGAGAAGAAAATTGTATTTAGCGCTGCAAAACCATTTCAAAAGATAACAGATCGCTAGAGCCAAAGTACGATAACAAACTACAACGCGACACTGTTTTGCATTCGTTCATGCGAAGGTGGACGTGGCGCTCTGCGAGAGCTGTACGCTGTTCCGGCTGAGAAACGCCGTTAGATTTCGTCATTTTCCGCATTTCCTTCGTTGATTCGGGAAGAGGAGGAAAACGAGGATGGCCGAGGAAGGTCCTTCCAAGACTGATATTCAGGCCGCCTTCAAGAAACTGAGAGCGGCGCCTGCTAACAAAGTAAGTGCGACAGTTCTGTTTTTCTCCTGAGGGATTGTTCCGAATTGGTTTCAAAATATTTTGTCTTGTTTTGTGACTGGCTCAATTGCAGTTTAGCGGTCCGATAGGTAATTAGCGGTCCGATGGAAGTTTAGCGGATTCGGCATGTTGAAATTCGGACTCAGCATGTCAAATTACCCTTCCTGAGAAGTTTCACGGTCAAATTAGCAAACCTTTGTTGATTTTGGTTTACGACCTGGGAACTACAGGAGTGCATAAATCGATCGGACCGCTAAACTGCAATTGAGCATTGTGACTTGCCAACGAACGTGTTTGCTATATGATCGATGGACAGATTCAAGCGACTTTGTTTCAGGTGTGTTTCGACTGCGGCGCTCGCAATCCGACGTGGTCATCGGTGACCTACGGCGTGTTCATTTGCATCGACTGCTCAGCAACGCATAGAAACCTCGGCGTACATATCACTTTCGTGCGGTCGACGCAGTTGGACACCAACTGGACATGGCTGCAGCTGCGTGCCATGCAGTGCGGCGGCAACGCCAACGCCACCCAGTTCTTCAAGCAACACGGCTCCAACACCACCGACGCTCAGCAGAAGTATAAGAGTCGCGCCGCCAATCTCTACCGGGATAAGCTCCACCACCTTGCCAGTCAGGCCATGCGATTGCACGGCACCAAGGTTAGCTTGATTTGTTTGCTGTGATGTGATGATATTGATCATGTATTATGTTATTTCTGTTGGTTGAGAAACACAAATAAATAAATGGTTTTGCAGGTTCATCTGGATGGTCCGCAACTGTCGCCACCGCCCACTGAAGAAGATGTCGACTTTTTTGAGGAGCACGTCCAGGGCAGCACACCTAATATGCCGCACAATCTGTCGCAAGTGAGTATGAGTGATGACGCCTACATCGGAAATCAGGATGTCCAAGATGATGGTGACGGTACGTTGCTCTTTCTTTCAGTTATCAGTGGCTTGCAATTTTGCTGTTTGTCAGCATTTACTCTAATTATTTTGCTTCATTTTCACATTATGATTGATACTTCGTTGAAAATTGCATCAGAATTCATCAAACGACTTTTATACTCATAATTTTTTTGACGGTATAGAGCGTACTGTAGAACGCTTACTATAAATATAGAACGTACCGTTGTGCGACGTTTACTACAGATGAATTTAAATCATACAAAATAATGATACTCAACTCACAAAATTCTAGATTTTGACAGCGCGTGACATTCAATTGAGGGGTGTTGGATGGATTTCCGGTTAAGCGTTCGAAAAATTCTGACAACATTTAATGTGTTTCAGGGCCAAGTGTGGACCACGTTGTCAACGCTGACGATGGAGCAGCGTCCTCCGAGCCGCGAAAGTCGTCAATTGGCGCCAGAAAAATGGCTCCGAAGAAGGCGGCGGTACTATAGCTTTAACTCTGATCGGTCAATGAATGATTGATTTCTGTTACTTTGTAGTTCGGCGCGAAGAAGGGCGGGATGGGCGCTCAACGAGTGAAAGCCAACTTCACCGAGATCGAGCAGAAGGCGGCCGATTTTGACAAGGAGCGCGAAGAGAACGCCAAGTTCTCCATCGCCCCCGAGCCCGTGCAGGCCCCCGATGTGAACAAATTGTCCGCTCGACTGATGGTGCAGGACATTGACGATCAACGACGCAAGCAAGAACTCAAGCTCAAATCGCAAGATCCAAAGAAGGCCGAAGTCGTCGACCGACTGGGCATGGGTGGACTTGGCAGAGGGTTCGTTCTTTCCAACAGTATTCACATGGATGTGTAAAATTGCTCGTTATTGACTCAGAGATTTTAGTTGCGAATGAAACGGACGTAACTGTTCACTTATTTTATAAAATGCCTTCAGTGCGGGAGGAACTTGGTACCGGCTTTTTCCGAACTCATCCAAACCCCCTAATTAACTAGGGACGTTCTAGCCCGTTAACTAGGGACTAATTATCGATAAAAGCGTATATTAATTAGCCTTCAATTAATGTGCTAGAACGCGCGATGAATGGGGATGGGGGTGAGTTCGGAAAAATCCGGTAATATAGGATTCTTAGTCTATTGTGGATGTTTGTCTTCTAAACAAAGAGCTCCTAGAAATGCCTCCTAGAGTGTTCATGAGTTTATAGGGATCTCTTTTTGATTCAAGCGGTATTATTTATTGTTCTTGGGATTTATATTTTTTACGATTTGTAAAAAATATAAATATAAAAATAGTTAAATCCTGTGAATGGTGGGTGGGATATTTTATGAGTGATTGATTGAAGCTGAGAAGAAGATGTGTCATAACCGTTGTTTACATAGTGTTTTCTGTATGCAGAGTAGCGAGCCATTCTGTCGCGAGCGGCATCAAGACGATCCAGCAGGAAGGGATCAGACAGAAGACGGGCTACAACAAATCGCGCGACATTGATTACACAACCAAGGACGACGACGAATGGGAAGTGTTGAACAAAGAACCCTTCGGCAACGGCTCTTCCCGGTACGTTCTCACCAGACATGGGCACGTTTTTCCCCGTGGGGGTGGTAGCGATCCCCGGCCGGGGGGGTATATATCCCTCCAAATTCCCTACAAAAAAATTTGTTCCTGAGAAACACGTTTGGGAAAAGCTCTCCCCCCTGGCGACCTTTTTTTAAAAAAAGGTCGCCAAAATCTCAAAAAATTTTCACCATACCCCCCCCCCCCAACCAGTTTCGGCCGGAGGTATGGAGATCCTTAGGGGGTATATACCCCCCGTACCCCCCTACGCCCATGTCTGTCGTGATCGGATTACAGATACAGGCGGAGCCTAAAATATTTTTGCGAAAACTTGTTTTTGCGCAGGGATGGGGTTATAAACTCCGCCTACTTCGGATCGGATTTGGGGGCTAAATCACACCAATCCCCCTCCCCCAAGCAAACACTTGAATTAGCACAAAAATGTTCAGGTGCAATAAATCTTATTTAGCCGCTGGAGCTTTGACGACATTTTCGCCAAGCAATACTCAATCCGAATTGTCTTCACTAACACCGACGAGCAGTTCTTGTTCCAAGCCGATCCTGGCTGCTCTCAACAGTTCTTTGCAAGAAGCGACTGCAGAAAGTGTCATCACTATGTATTTGTCGAGTATTGCCAGCGATTTGGAAGATTTCGACGCATTGATATTGATGGCCGTCAACAAAAATATTGTTGTAAGTGTTGTACATTTCGTTAATTGCAACATTGACCCACATAATGTTTTCGTTTTACTGTCGTTAAACATTGTATAGGTTATATTATTTTCAGGTGGATATTGTTATTAGCGATACCGCATGCGTTTGCATTTGTTCAGCGAGCAACAAAGGAAACGACACTATGGCTGCTCTTGAAAAATTGGCCAAAATCACACACGGTAGCTTCTTTGAGACGCAAAGCCCTGCTGATTATAACGGAGTAAGTTTTTTTAAAACATTGATATGTTGCAAATTATTACAGCTAAAACATGCCGCCAATACTAAACTAGCAATTGGGGTCCAAGATCAGAGTGAAAGGATGGAGAAGGGGCGCCACTCCAAAATTGTTCACAATCCGAAACAATTTTTCCGAAAATTCCATTCATTCTGTGCTACTTTTAGTCAGTCACATGCTTGTCCAAATTTTTTCGTGGGCCAAAGAGGGTTATCCCAAATTCACCCTCCCTCTACCTGGTTAAAGTCTAGGTATGCAAGCAATCCATAATAAAAATAGAGCTGGAATTTTCTGAAAATACGGATATGAATTATCCTATTCTCAATATATTTGGGGACCATGGATACATATGCAAATTAATAAAGTGACCAATAAAATTCGAAGACTTGCTTTTAGATTAAATTTTTAAAACCAAAAATGGTGTACCATTCGCATTGACACTTAATTGCAGATTGCGCGTCTAACGACAGGAGATTTGCGACCCGATGCTGTTCTCTTGGACCGAAATGAAGGAATGGGCAACCTGTCAACTACGGTGCCGCTGGACGGTGGTCTGAGCGCGGCTACCGTACTTACGCAGGGTGTCTCGCCGAGTCAGAAACTGAACGCTGGTCCCAAACAGATGACAGCCGACCTTCTTAACAATGACAACACTGTTGCTTCGGCTTTACCCTACGTTTTGCCATCCAATCAGTTCACGAGCAGCTCGGCAGCAACTGGACCAGTATCGATGACAATTGCTGGATATGGTTGGCCGTCAGCGCTGGTTACACTCAGTCCAAATCCTTTTGACAGCAAACCACTCTTGACCAATAACCCGATTAATGGTGAGCGTTTATTTTGCAATTATTATCATAATAATATTCTAAATGCTTTTTAATGAGTAGAACGAAATGGTACAGAAATTAATAAAAAATTAACCCAAATGTTTAATTGCATTTCAGGAATGCCTTTATATGCGCTTGTGGGCACGTCGGATTCGTCGACCCTGCCGATCAGTGTCGACGAAGTTAACATCATTGATTCGGAGACAGGCACTCTTCTAGCAACTGGCCCTGTATCCAGCTACAGTAATCCTGCAGCACCACAGTACTCGTATATCTATGGACCATTTGCTGCACCGCAATCGGCAGATAAACTGCCTTCTTACTTCGACGTCTCGGTGAGGAAAACAAAACTGATCGATTTTTTGTTGAAATTTAACGAAATCACACTCATTTTATTATGATTTTGCGCATTTAAAAAATGAACTGTTATAAATTTTTGGGTCTCGCACCGATGGAACCATTTCAGATCGATGCCCACAATGCGGCAGGCGGTCAGATACAACGAGTGGCCAAGCAAACATTTATCGTACAAGACCAGTCAGGCGGAATCGACGAACACTTCCCCGGATCTTGCAACTCGAGCAACCAATTCGACTGTGGAAATGCTGTTTGCATCCCTCAGTCTGGATATCACGACTGTGTCATCAATTGTCCCAACGGAATTGACGAAGGTACGGTTCTTGACATGGGTTTACAGGAAAAGTAGTTTGAAAATAGTTGAAACTTAATAGAATTAGTGCGCAAGTGCTCATACACAATGGGATTTACAGTACTTAAATATTGTAGTACCAGACATGGGCAAAGTCGGACCCCTCCCGGGGGGATGAAGTACTAAAAATTTTCTGCCCAGGGGGTATCCCTTGGCGGCCTCCAAAATTCCAAAATCCCGTCTTTCCAGTCTTATCCAAAAAATTTTCGCCACTACGTGGCAAACATATATTGTTCCCCTCCCTTTTTTAGGCAAGAGGAGCTGGACCTCTGGCGGATATCCCGCCAGTGCTGAACTAAGGCAATCAATAATTCCATCCGCGTCCTGCTCGGGTGGGGGCTGGTTTGCCATGGAGTTATTGATTGCCTTAATCCGGCACTGTATCCCCATCCCCCGTGTCCATTTCTGTGCAGTACTTTAGAAAATGTCGGAACAATTACTGCGTTACTGATCCACAAAACTTTGATACGATGCAATTATGTATTTTGACAATGATTATCCAATGTTTCCAGCGCGTCCCCTGTCTCCTGCTTCACTGACTTGCGTACCTGCGCCCCCCAAATGCACAACTGGCTGCGTCCCAACATTGCCGCCAAATACACTGTACGCCAACGATTCGGCCATCGCAGCCGTGTTCCTGGTCGATACGAGCCAATCAATGAACACTGCGCGTGGATTGGCTGCTTCTGCAATTCAAGAATCGCTGCAGAAAGTCATCAACATGTTCCCAAATCGAATCAGTAGCATCATCCTGATTCCGATTGCTCAAAGTAATTTTACCATTTCTGTTGCAAAAAAATATCACAAGAACATTGCTGTATTTATTCTAATAGAAGCACCGTCTCTAATATAAGCGTTCCCCTAATTTTTTGCCTACTGACATAAATCAGAGTTTTTGTGTCTTAAACATGCATTTAACAAAGAAAAATGAAGAAGAAGTGCTCTCCATCATTCGCTTTCGCTTTTGTCTCAAAAATATTGCAAATTTATCGAATCGAGATCAAAACCTGTCGTGGGGATTTTGAACTTTTAAGGGAATCGAAAATATAAGCACCGGTGGTTATTTTAGAATAAATACGGTAAGCAAAACAAACGATGCGCATTTTGTAGACAAACTTAAAAAATAATTTGTTATAAATTGCGATGCACAGCAAAATTTATTATTTCAAGCAAAATTACTCATTTTTCTCATTAATTCTGTCATTTAGGCGTTCTCCCAGCGATTACGGTACCCAGTTTGACTGGTTTGCCTGCGCAAATGCAAAGTATCGCAAGCGACTCAACACTGCAATGCAATAAGCCCCTACTGCAAGGAATCAGTCAAGCGATCGAATCGAGTCCACAAAACAGCGTCATCACTCTGATCACAGACAGTGCTGTGTCCGATCTGTTTCAGTTGGATGATGTCATGAATGCAGCTGTAAAAAATGGTGTCCAGGTGAGCAATCTACCATACCTGTAACGCTGGTCCGAGGTCAGCTAAATGGTGGCCGGCGACCAGGGGGGGAGGTCGCTGGGTACGGGGACCCTTACCTTTCTTCGGCGGCCGAGGGGGGGATGCATGTAGCTAGCTACATAACGGGTCCGGCCAGGGGAGCGCTGTATGTAGCTAGACCCCTCTGGTTACAGATATGCTACCTACCGTATTTATTCTAATATATGCCGCGGGATTTCTATGTTTCGATTTCTCGCTAGAGGGGGCTTCTATTGGAGACAGGACTTCTTTTAGAGACGGGGCTTGTATTGGAATAAATATGGTATTTTACTTACCTTGCAAAACCGTATCTGTTTATGAATAACTTCGCATTCATAAACCACAAGAGTGCAACAGGAATGTAGCTTGGGGATTAGTGAAGTGTTTGAGATGAGACGCAATTTTGTTAGTGGCTTGTACTAGATATCAGTAGGATTTGTTTCAAGGTGACCCCCTCACGATGAATATTCTCCATTAAGTTTCGGAACTTTCATGCATTGTTATTGTTATTGTTATTAGCCAAAATCTCAGTCTCTTGCCGGAATTCTCTGTACGTTCACCCGATTGTATGACAACATGGTATTTAAAGGGATCCAAAGTCAAAACACAGTTTACGTCGAAAAGATGTAATCGATTACGTACATTCCGAATTTCGCACTAGTTTTCTCTGATTCGATCTCCAAATAGTCGAAAACGGCAAAAAAAACAAAAAATAAGAGGGGGAAATGATGCACAAGGGAAACTTGGAATGGATTTATAAATACTCTTGGTAAACGCGCCCAGATTTACGCAAATCCATACAAGCTTTACCTGAGCATCAATCGCCGGAGTCTACGTTATCGATTACATCTGTTCGATGTAAATTGTGTTTTGTATTATGATCCCCTTAAAGATTAATAAGCGACAGTCAAATGTTTCTTGAATTTTAGATTAACGTAATTGTGAGTGACGACAACTGCGATTGTGTTTGCTCAAAGGACTCGAAATCTCCTGCGAGTATCGATACTCTGAAAAATCTTACCAGATTGACACACGGCATTTTCTTCGAAATTCCAGCAACGACGAGCGCATACGACGGGGTACTGTATTTAAGATTAAAAACAAAAATTGAATCATAATATGAATCTGTCATTTGCAAACAACTTTAAATCGATTCTGAGCCTGGAATGAGGCTATTTCCTTGATTTATTGAATAAATTTAGGCAATCGATCTAACGTCGCAAAATACTCGGCCAGATTCTGTTCTGCTCGGCGACCAAGTTACGAATGGCACTACCTCGGTCAGCACAGCTCTTGACAGCGGACTTGATGCCGTTACTACAGTGTCCACTGGCAGTAATGTGCAGCAAAACATCAGTGTTGCAGGTTTATTTCAAACTTTTTATTAGGAAAATTTCGTTTGGAGACGCTGGAGTTCATTTCAAGAACTCAGAACTTCTAGAATGGATTTGAATCAACGTTTAAATCCATTTCAAGAACTAAGAACTTTTAGAATGGATTTGAATCAACGTTGAAATCCATTCCAAAAGTTCTGAGTCCTTAAAATGAACTCCAGTGTCTCCGTACTAAATTTTCCTAATATATTCAATTGTTATCGGTAATATTAGAAGACTTTTCATGAGGAACTGTTTCAAGACACAGTTTGTAATGGGGATAAAGAAAGTGTAAGAGTGAGAAGTTTTTAGTACTTGGTTTTTCGGTTGCGTGCTTTTGGGGGTAAAGAAAATCAGTAATATAAAACGAAAGGAGGAAAATAAAGCAAGCGTATTGTATCTCTGCTCTGACATTTCCCAGTCAAGGTGTCTGAAATTGTAAGAGTTTGTAGGCATACAATATAAAAAATACACTTCTCTTTACATATTTGTCCTGAACAATTGGTCTAAATTTTCAGCCGTGCAACCAGTAACAAACAATGTAATCAACGAATCTAATGTCAACACTGATAAACTGCCGATCGTATTTCCTGGTTCTCTGACCGTAAACGGCACGGCATCTGGTCCAGTTGACACGCAGATTTTTGGACTTGGCTGGCCTTCTGCGTTGGCTGCACTTAGTTCCGATCCATCTGCCATATCTCCTAATTTTTCTCGAACACTTGTAGCAGGTTTGTCTTTTTCATTTTTGCCACCGATTTTTTTCGGCTATTTCACACAAAATACAAGGTGGATCTTTTATCTGTGACACATTTGAAATTGCTGCATTTTCGAAATACATCACCAATTTTTTTGTTATTTTAAGGCAAGGTAGTCCCAATAGAAGTTTGTTTCCCAAAATTTCAAGCAATTTGGTTGATGCATTCTTCACTGCCATCGGTTTTTCTGAAATGAACAAGTTTTACCGCGTTTTGCACGGATTTTCTGATATTTTGCGTTTTGCATGAATTCGCCGCATTGACTAGAAATGTCAATCATAAATTTATGGAAGAAAAAAGAAAACATTTAAATCGCAAATGGGAAGTATGGTTGTCCGAAAATCTGTACCAAAAGCAGTACAATTGCTCATTTCAGAAAAATCGGTGGAAGTAAGAGATTTGAAATTTTGCGCAACAAAAACCCCTATTAAGGACTGCCATGCCCTAAAATAACAAAAGGAATAGGTAGCGCTGCTCAAAATTGGCAGCAATTTCTAATGTGTTACAGATAAAGGAATAAAATTGTAACTAGAATGTTACAAGAAATGTTTCAGGAGTAAGTGTATACGCTGTGGTCGGCACATCGCAGTCAAACATTCTGAAACTGCCCATTCAGTATATCAAACTGATTGATACAGTTTCTGGTCAGCTAATTATGCAGATACCTGTGCATCCTTACAGTAACCCAGCAGCGCTACAGTATACTTACGTAACGGACAAATTTACGGCACCCTGCGATTATTTTGATATTGCAGTGAGTGTCGATATTGATATATTTTCTTGCTGTTTCCAATTATTTGCGCACTCTACTATAGCAAAAATCATGAACGAAGCTGGGGGAACGGGAGGGGGACGGCGCAGCCAGGCCCGGCTTAAGGGTCCGGGAGGCCCTAAACCTTTTTTCCTGAGGAGGCCCCTGAATACCGCCGGAGGTATTCTTTTGCATTTTTTACTGCCAGAGGCAACTTTTGCAATTGCTTTTGCAATTTTTACCGTCGGAAGCGAATTTTTTGTATTTTTTACCGCCGAAGGAGAAATTTTTTGCGTTTTTTACCGCCGGAGGCAAATAATTATATATTTTTATCGCTGAACGCTCCTTTTTGGCTGCTAGCTGGGGGCCCCTTTCGGCGGTCGGGGGGCCCCCCCCCTTACATGCGGAGAACCGGGGGGTCCCGGACCTCAAGGTTCAAAAGGTCCATCGTTGGGCCGAGCCTGGGCTCAGGCCCCTCCGCTCTTTTGAAAAAACGTGTCCGCGACGTATTGGGGAAAAAAATCTGATTAAAAAAACGTGTTTGCCACGTAGTGGCGAAACTGTTCTGAAAAATTTGCTCTCCCCCGTCCTTCGAGTTCTAGCTTCGTGTCTGACAAAAATTAATCAGAAAATATCGATGAATTAATTTGTTTATGCTACTTTTCAGATTATTGCAACGAATGCGGCGAACGAAGTGATTCAGAGAATTGCGAAATCGACGTTCGCTCTCGTTGATGAAACTTTCCGTTGGTTTTTTGTACTTTTTGCTATCCGAACTGAACGATGAATTATGCATAAATTTCAGAGTCACTGGATAGCATACCTGGCACCTGCAAAGTGGGTCAGTTTGATTGCGGCGATCAATGCATCGCAGCAGAAAAATATCACGATTGCAAGCAAGATTGCTCAAACGGACTTGATGAGGGTACAGTATATTTTTCATCGTTTTAAAAAAAAATTATCAGGCATACTCTTTGGTCACGAAATGGAATAGTTATTTAACACTTAGTATATTTGAATTTTGTCAAGGCATGGGTATAGGCGAGGGTAAAGAATGACTTAAAATCAAACGCCAATGATCATTCAAAAACTACCGTATTTTAAGAAATAGTAGCCCACGCAAAAATAGTAGACCACGCAGAAAAAATAGCCCACAGTCCAGAGGGTTGGAAACAATAGTAGTCCACACAGAAATAGTAGCCCATGGGCTACTATTTTCAGTACTGGACAAAGATAAAGTCACCCCGGAATCGATGTTCAGTGGGTCTGGTATGCAGATAAAGGTGAGCAATGCGGGTATTTACATCGTTCCTTCTTTTTGGCATTGAAAAACAGGTCAATGGATGTAATTTTTGCCATAATTGTTCGAAAAGTTGAGATTTTTCATTAGTTTATGAGGAGGTTGAAATAATAGTAACCCACGCAAAAATAGTAGCCCATACAGAAATAGTAGCCCACGGTCCAGGAAGGTTGAAATAATAGTAGCCCATGGGCTACTATTTCTTAAAATACGGTATGTTGAACAATGCCGATATGACTTTTTTCTGAAAAAAGAAATCTTTTCCTTTTTTAATTTCCAGCTCGATCGATACCGGAAGTGTGTGCCGCGAACAGTAGCGAAACGTGGACCTGTGTGCCGGCGCCTTGGTCAACGACATCGACAACCACGACAACAACGTCGACAAGTGTTTCGACCACACGGCCTGGCAATGACGGCACTGTAACAACACCGACAACTACCACGACGGCGCCGACTTGCAATTGCGTTCCAACCAACCCCTTCTCGGACAAAACGCCCGTATCCGCCGTCTTTGTCGTCGATACGAGCGCGCGCATGGCCAACGACCTTCCAATGTTGGCAACCGCACTTACAACCAATCTCCAAAATGTTGCCAGCGATTGGCCCAATGCCATCGACAGCTATGTATTTATTCCGATAAACACAGGTACATTTTATTACAAGATGTTAATTAGGTCCGTGACGGATTTGAATTTGACTTGGTTGAATTTGAATTTGAATTTGAATATGACCAACACGACTGGAGGGTTCAAAATTTTGAGTCCTCCGATTCGTCGCAGGACGCAGGTATGTGATGAAGCATAACCGGCCCTGACGCCCCTGATTGTGTGCCAAGTCAAATTCAAATCTGTGAAAGACTTAATTACTAATTATCGTAAAAAATAAACTATATTTTGAGCGAGTTGGTTATGACAGTACAGAAGTATGTATTCCACTCTTTAACGGCAGCGTAAAATTTATGATTATTAGTTGTGTTGTGGTTACTGTCCGTTATAACAAATAATTTGGAGGATAAAAACAGATTTTAGTCATAAAAGCCGGTACTGCTTAAGATCCAAGCTATCGCTGTAGCACTGCACGGTAGTATGACGATTAAAAAATGATGAAAATGAATGCACTGAACGTTCCATAAAACAGAAATATTTTGCAGCGATGTCACCGCCCACAAAAACAACGAGCATGAATACGTTTCTACAAACACTACAGAGCGCTACAACAGACGACAGCACGGATTGTGAAAAGCCGCTGCTCACCCGTCTCATGACGGGATTGCAGAATGCGAAACCAGGCAGTGTCGTCACCTTAGTCACGTCTAGTGGCGCCACCGATTTATCTCAACTGGATAACATTCTTCAAACTGCAATAAGCAATCAAATAAAGGTAAAGAATACTAGAAACTTTTATCTGTTCAAAAATCAAATCAAACGATAGTTCATGATAATCGGTATAGATGGGGTCGGTGCACCGGTACCGGTACCGAAATAATCGGTGCACCGATTAATTTTGCGATCGGTGCACCGG
>JAQGCX010000805.1:0-13911 GCA_034700205.1 Plectus parietinus | reverse complement strand
CCGCGGCGCCATCGGCGGACCTAGTCGAAAGCATACTGTATCGAACATGATTCAGTGGGTCTTAACGTCGATCAGGGAGGAAGTACGGTAGTTAGCGGGACTTTTGTCCCACCCTGTAGTTAGTGACTAGAAAGAATAAGTCACAAAGGCGTACTTTTAACCGGTATGATTCCAAAAGTGCTATTAATGTTGACGTAGTCGAAGGAGTAGAGGTATGTTGGCCAATTATTATTCACCATATCCACTGTATCAATATGTGTAGGTCGGACAATCATCAAATCTCCAATCAACTGAAAGAAGATAATCTTTACTTGAAAGAAATTCATATCAAATTTTATAAAACAAAAATATTTAATAATTGTTTAAATTAAATAAAAACTTTAGATCCATTGATTTACTATAAATGTGAGATGCTATGTTGCATTTACAAGACAAACCAAGTATAGCCATACTTCTGAAAACTTGTCAAAGATGAATGTGAGATTCTGTTCATTCCCCATTGACATGTACTGATGATGAGCGACATATCGTAAGAGACTCGTGTTCGGCAGATTGTCTCTGAGTTCTGCAGCAGCAATAATTGTGTCAATGTCTGAGGCATTTAATTTGCCGCTCAGAAACTTTGTCAAAGTTAGTTCAATACCTGGAAATAGGAATGCAGTGATTAGTATTCATAAACATACCGTAAGCCCTCGAATACTTTCCCACGGGGGGATAATATTTCTAGCCTGAATGCTTTGGCGAATAAATCGAGTATACAGACAAAACATATAGGGAATTATTTTTCCACTGACTTTGACCGGGGGAATGATTCGAGGTTTTACGTAAGCAATTTGGCACTCCTCCTTCACTACACGAAATCAGGTTCTTACAGAGAGGGATTTAAGGGTTATTCAAGCTCTGTACTTCCAACTTCCATTAATTTTTGGCAACAAAAGTATTCCTCGATTCACTACATCCACTTCACGCCATCCTACTCATCGGCACAGAAAATAGTCTCATTTTAATTTCGGTTTCAAGGCTGAAAGGGCTATCTGATCTCTTCAGTAGGCATAGAGCCAAAGTGCTCTTACCAAGCATTATCCCTTCATTTTGCATTGATCCAATCATGAAGCACTTCACAGGCGATTCTGCTCGCATAGCCAAAACCGATTTATCCAGAAATACACCATCTTGCACTGGCGCAAATGGAATGGGAAACAAATAGCTGGGATCGAAGGGAACTTGAACTGATGCTCTAAGCAAGTCATCCGCCAAAACCAACTTCAAGCAAGCGAGCATCTGTCGGCCTGAAATCGACAGTGTTCAAGCTACTGTTGGGATTTTATTTTCATATATATAATCTGATCAAAACTCTGTATCGTTAAATAGTTGGTATTGACAAATTTAAAAATACTACTTTTGGTATAAAACTCGAGTATTTGGAATGAAAATCTTTAGAAATAAAACGCTTATTACAAGCAAGCAGTGTCATTTTTAAGTACCATTTTGCTGACTGCAGTTCAATTGCGTTCCAACAAACACGGTGTTCTTCAGTGTGCTGTTCGTCCAGCGATCGTACCCCGTCGCCGCGCAGGACATGGAAATTCCTTGCGTGAAACTGCCTAAAAATTATAGATGCAACTATAAAAATGAGCCGAATCCTATTCACATTAATGTATCACTGATTTCCTAAAAATAGTTATGGCCGCTTTGACAAACATAATCAAAATCAGTCGGACCGGAAGCGGCAGTTTGAAAAACGGATTGTAATTGTGAGCGTCACCGTATTTTCGATTCGTGACATAAGACCCAGAACCACTTTCAGCATTGATGAATGAAGCTATTATTTAACCCATTCCACCATCCAAATTCCCACCCCTTTCCGAAAAAAATCTGAGCGATAGATATCGCCAACATCGCTTTGGTTGATTACCTCTTGTCTGCGGGGAAATGGCCAACAACATGGCGCTCATACTTCCTCCACTTTCTCCGCTGACAGTAACTCGACTGCTGTTCCCACCAAAGGCGCCAATATTCGCAATGATCCAATCAAGCGCCATCTTTTGATCCCAGAGACCGACATTGCCCGTAGTAGTATTGTCGCCAGTCCACAGGAAACCAAACGCACCAAGCCGATAGTTAATCGTAACGACAATTATGTCCTGGATAGTGGAAATGAATTTATGATCAGATGGTAATTGTGCAAAACAAACCTTGCTAACCAAGAGATCGGCAATATTCGTATCACCAAAGTCACTGCCCGCCATGGATCCAGAAATACACCGCAAACCCACTGAAATGTAATCGCGCTTGTGTTTAAAATCACGTTCCTTTATAAATTCAAAACAAGAAAGACTAAAAATACTGTAAACCCTCGTGCAATTTTCCTGGGGAAATTACATTTCAAACATGAATTCTTCAGGAAACTGTGCAGGGGGAATTTTTCGAAAAGTGTTTTACGCACGAACAAATACGAAATTATTATTTAACTGGCTTCAAGCTGAAAATTATCTTAGGCGGGAATGATGAAAGTTGATGAGAGGAATTAAAGATTTAAAGTACATCAGCTTTAAGATGTAATTATGCATCTTAAAATAATTCATACATTCAGCCATTCAAAGTATTTTTTAGTTATTTTACCCTCTACTCGGGTTGGTCCAGTTGGGTGCAAAGATGTTCAGATAAAGACAGTCTTCGTCGCTGCTTCCAGGCGAAAGTGTCGAGTTCTGCAGACAGCGACTGTTGAAGGCGGTGGCGTTTCTAATTCCCTGCCAGGCGTCGGGATGTACCGGCTTTTCGAATCTTAGCTCCTTCAACGGAGGCTTAGCATAAGGCACACCAAGAAAAGCGTTTACTCTTCGACTATCAGGAATAGTGATGCTTTGACCTATAAATTACAATATAGCAAAGCTTTGATTACAAGAAAATGGCGGTTCTGTAACATTAAAAATGGAAATATGATATTACAAGTTAAATGGTCAAATTTTCGTGACAAAACTGTCAGGTAAATTCGAATTATTTTGAATCCGATACAAAATAAACTAAATAACAAACAGACCGCAATCTTATAAAACCCAAAATCAAACACAGCTAAATCAGTTGTTTGCGCGTCTGAGTGAAGAAATGGCTGCGTGCGATTTCGGTCCCGTTATAAATCTCACTTTAATTCGTCTGATTCAATTGACTGTTTCGATTTGTTCTTTGTTGGTACCTTTGTGCGTTACAATATTCGACCACATAGAACATATACTAAACCTAAGCCTTAGCCTAAGCCAAAGCCTAAGCCTAAGCCAACGTTTGGGTATAACGAGACTTGAGCGTAATGAGGCGTGGGAGTAACACTACGCTTGTCAGACGCTTATCACTCGTGTTTTGGGCGTAAGGCGACACAATCTCTGCGTGCACTGTGTATCTCTTCTTTGTGATAAGACTACTAACGTCAACGTATAGTGTTCTCCTTATATTAAATCAAATTTGGACAAGCATTCAAAAAATCATCCGAAAGCAATAGTCCGTAATCAATCATTCCTGCCCACTAACTTCTGTAATCACGGCTCTTTGTTGGTACATGTCACGCAGAACTGGTTGTGCACTCGAAAAGCTGTTAGCATGTGATTCTTTGTCTGTTGTTGAAATGTTGCCGAACACTTCATCATTGGCCACTGAAGAATGCCGCGAAAATTCCGATTGGAAGTTGTCTGTTGGTACATGTCACGCAGAACTGGTTGTGCACCCGAAAAGCTGGAAGCATGTGATTCTTTATCTATTGTTGAAACGTTGCCGAACACTTCATCA
This sequence comes from Plectus parietinus, assembly GCA_034700205.1. Taxonomy (NCBI): domain Eukaryota; kingdom Metazoa; phylum Nematoda; class Chromadorea; order Plectida; family Plectidae; genus Plectus; species Plectus parietinus. The sequence continues at coordinate 10,134 of JAQGCX010000805.1, read as the reverse complement.
TTGGCCCCTGAAAGATTCATCGCTTCATCATTGGCCCCTGAAGAATGCCGCGAAAATTCCGATTGGAAGGTGACTTTCAGCCGCCGGCGTTTCGCTGCATGCGCAACGTTTTTAACATACTATATTGTCGAAATGAACAATCTTGCTCTCAGGCAAAAATTGCTTGGATTTGCATAAAGCTTTCCTGAAAGGGCGAAGATCGAGGAAGATGGGTTAACCCACAAAACGATGTTATTGTATGATGTAGTAGGCAATTACCTTTGCGCAAGAAACCCTTCCGAACAATTCGAAGACTGTGACGCGGTACGAACATCTTCATTTCCTTCAGTCACATTAGCGGTAAAGTTTGTCAACTACAGTACTTACACTATTGAGTATCACCGAACAATGCAATGCAGCGAAGCCTTTTTCACAAGCAAATATTTATAAAACAAATAAGATGATAAATTACACGATTCGATTTCTCGCAAACGCTGTCATTAAAATGTTAAGTAAATGCGTAACTGTCCATGCATAACTGCCCATAAGAATTTAATGCAATTTCTGTATTGTACTGCATCTCCTCCGCAAAAGGCATCATTGTACGGTGCGAATTTCCAGGTTTTCGTGAAGATCTACCCAAGTTTGATTGCTTGTAATTTTTTTCAGTTTATCATTAATTTCGATGAAATTTTAGCACGAGGTAGAGTAGAATAATGAGTATTATGGTGCTATCTTTCATTGAGCTCAGATTTACCAGTCACGGGTTATGCAAGCCAATGCCAAACTAGTCGGCCAGTACAGAAGGCTTATTCAATTTCAAAATTTTCAAAACAGATGAAAGTGGCACTTTTTCGGACTCAATTTTTAATGCTGATCACGAATCAACAGAAATTTAAAATGAGTCAGAAAAAGTGCCATTTTTATCTTTTTTGAAAAATTTGAAATTGATCAAACCTTCTGTACTGGCCGACTAGTTTAGCATTGGCTTGCACAACCCGTGACTGGTAAATCTGAGCTCAATGAAAAATAGCACCATAATACTCATTGTTCTACTCTACCTCGTGCTAAAATTTCTATTGGAGACTGCGCTTCTATTAGAATAAATACAGTATTAGCAAAACTATCAGACGTGTCAAAGTATCAACGCCACCACTTGAAGTTCAATAAAACTGTTAATTGAGTTTATTTTCGTAAGCTGTTAAAACTGTTAATAAAACTGTTAATTGAGCTTATTTTCGTAAGCTATCACCTGTTCAAGCAATCAAATTCCCTTTCAGCTTTAAAAATTTGAGCCTCAGTGACCATTTCTTCAGCCAATCTTCTTCTTCTTAATTCAGCACATCGACTTTCAGCGTCAATTATTCGCTGTTCAATTTGTTTCTTTTTTTCCTGGCGTTTTCTATCAAGTTCATCAACTTCCGTTAGAGTTTCTTTGATTTCGTTGGCAGAAATGTTTTTTTCTTTGATCAGTTCATTGAGAAGTAAGCGGCGCTTTGCAGCTAATGACTGAAATGTGTTGTTAAAACAAAAATCTGGGCTTGCCGTACCGTAATTTGTTGCTCAGCAGTCTCCTTTTCTTGCGCCTGATTACATTGCATCATTAAGAGTTTTTCCCCTGCTAGGGCGAGTTGTTCCCGTAATTCGTCGCATTTTTGATGGAGCATTGCGATTTGCACCTAAAACAGACATAAAGCAACGTTCAAAGACACTAAGGAATAATTGAAATATGTTTCAATTATTGTGTACAGTATTCGATTGTAATTTGATAGCAGCAATTCAGCCTTTGTATCAGGCACCTTCTGGTATTCGCAATTAAACATGACTGTCTTGTGAGCAAAAAAACGTATTAATTAACCAAATTACGTTAGATAAGTGGGCCCAGATTCCATTTGATGTGATTGAGCGCAAGCGCAATGCATCTCAATTTAACTTATTGCTGCATCGGTTGATATATTGTGGAGTCCAAGGCAAGAAAGGGGAAGGCGCTCTTCTGGAAGATGGAGTAGGGAGGTGAAAATTTCGCCATTTACGTTTTTACTGAAGAGATTATTCTCCCAGTCCAAATGCTTGTCTACTTTTTCATTCAGTTCTATTCAGTATTTGACCAAATTTTGGTTAGCAAAGGATCACTCTTATCTTGTGCATTGTTTTATTTGGTCGAATCTATAAGTATGCTGCCGTACCTACCTCAAAGTTTCCATACTCTTCTTGATGTTTGCTCTCAAGCAAGCTAAATTCTTCATCTACAACGATGATTTCCCGTTCTCGAATTTCCTTCTTTTTCTGAAATTCTGCCTTGATCCGCTCGGCTTTTTCTCGTGCTGTCTCAATGTCATGAATTATTCTTGACTCCTCTACGCTTAATTTCTCATTCAGCTCAGCACATGTTTGATCGGCATTTTCGATTTGTCGATCAAGTATGCGTTGCTGCTCTTGTTTAGCGCGCAAATATCTGCACCTTTCTGCCGCTTCTTTTCTTTGTTGTTCAAGCGCGGATTTTTCATCCTCTCTTAGTTCTTTTAGACCCATGTAGTGATCGATAGGCTGCGCAGTTTTAATTTTCTTGTTATCGTTTTTAATCAGCACAATTTCCAGCAATGCTGACTCATTCTCTGCTCTCTAAACAAACAAAATCAGAGTAAAACAAATGTTTTTTTCGTCTAAGGACACAAAGGCTGGTCGAAATTCGGCAGATTTATTTGCATCTGATGTCATAGTGCCTAATTCTAGCGAAAGGAAAATGGACGCAGAACAAGAGTGAAGCATTGAATATTTATTAGAAATTAAACAAAATTTCACCAATAAACTGGCTTTTTAGTAAACTCCAGCCAATTTTGGCTTTGGGTCCGGTCAGCAGTTATTTACAGGGACAGGCCAGTATTCAAACTCATGGGTGGTCAATCTCCTTTTATGAATAAATAATAGGCCACGCCTCCTCATGGGATAATCATTAGGCACGCTTTATACTCGGTGGAACATCCCGTGGAACAACCTGTACAAAACAAGGTTATTGATTATTATGTTTCGTACAGGTGCCACGGGATGTTCCACGTAGTGTAATTTCGGCCTTAGTGTGTGACAGGCGGGACATAATAGGCCATTAGTGTGTCAGGCGGGACAGACGGCACAAATCAAAGGACGTGATACACGCATTTCCGTGCGAGACACACGTCTTCAAGAGTCGGCCACTTAAGTGGCAGTAAGGCCGAAATTATACTCCGTGGAACATCCCGTAGCTCTTGTGCATAAGATAAGTTATTGATTATTATGCTTTGTACAGCAGCCACGGGATGTTCCATCGAGTATAATTTCGGCCTAAATGGCTCATGTTCAGTTAAGGCAGACGTAATCGCACACTGATATTTTGAAAAAGAAAAGAATTTTTTTCTTAAATTACGATAATTTGAATTATGCCCACCATTTGTGATTCCTTGGAACACATTTTTTTGCATGACTTGCCTCCTTGATTAGCAACTCCTTTTACATTCACACAATTGTTTCTCAATTTGTTCAGGTCTGTGCCAGTAAACCGGAATTCAATATCATCTACCAACTTCTTTCCTTTGGCAACCTCCTTGACTGGTTTCACTAAAAACATGAAAACAGCCATTTAATGAGTAGATACCGCATATCTCTTGAGTAAATGCTTACCAAAATTGGTGATTATATCCATTTGCATGAAACAAAATTCCTTTAAACTTTTCCCTTAGTCAAATGAAGAGCTTCAAAACGGGACACTCTAGGCAACCGATGAGGTCAAAGTTGTATACAATCGAAAGATGTCTATGGGCAGGGGATTGTTGATGTTATTGCCGCTGTAAACGTGGCCGTCCAGCAGAAAATAAACATGATATCATAGTCATGTTGACTGCAAAATGGGGCAGCGTACGTGTCATGAGAGGTGAGGAGATAACGGCAGTAAACTGTACCAATTGGTCATGTTGATTAACATTGTGGTTAGTATTCACAAGATAGGTTACGCGTTGACCAAGAGTCAATTGACAAAAACAATATTGGGTGCGGTAACGCGGAATGTAGACAAAAAAGTATCGACAAATAACGAACAATAATATCGTATTCTAATAATTTGTATCTCCTGGGTCACTATTATTTCAAACCCCCTGGACCCTGGATCACTATTTCTGCGTGGGACACTATTGTTTCAATCTCCCAAAGACTGAATAATAACGTTTCTTTCCTTCGAAAAAAGAGATTTCGCAGGCAAACGTAGCAAATCGAGCAAGATAATATATAAAATTTTGCAGTTTACTGTCTGTTTTCCTGCACATATCATATGTTTGCACTGAATACTGGTTATTTTGATCAGTTTTTAGAATCCAATACCATATTTTTAACAGGAACTCCATAAAAAATAGTGACCTATGCGTCACTAATTCTTAGAATACGGTATGTTTCAAAACTCTGGAGAAGTGCAGAGCGCAAATTTCCAAAAATTTAATAAAAAAATAGACGCTTGTTATATTCCATTTTTGCTGCCATTACATGAAGCAATCTCTTTCACCAAAATAACTAAGCATGTTTTGTCCTGTTTATTTGTAAATGCTCAACAAATTCTGTTATATTTTTTATCTCAAGCCGCAGTCTACTGTATCTCATCATTTCGATCAATACATGAACATCAAACGATTCGTGAACTGAGTGAGCTGCGCTAAGATAAGGCGAAAATAAATATACAGCGCGTAATCCAATAACAACCAAACAATTTTGTACATTAGAACCCAAAACCAATAGCAGCATATGTTTCATCAATGTCATTATGCAGAGCAACCATTTTTTTCGTAAAGCCCCAGTTCAATCATGTACTATAATGCATAAAAATACAGCATCAATTTCACCAGTGAAGTCGCGAATACTTATGGGCGATTAATAAAGATGTAGCTCGGAAACTTCAAGTACAGTATGGCATATACTCTTTGCAGCAGAAGTTGAAGAATGATGAATAAACAGAACATCAAACAGAAAGCAAATAAAAAGTAATTAATTATTGTTTGTTGGAAAAAACAATGAGTGCAAACTGGTGAATCAAAAGTCAAGTATACAGCGTGAATGCATCAAGAATTTCAGGAGAAACTCGTGCTGCAATGAGAAGTACCCGCCCAGGCAACAACGCGATCACATGAAACGCAAAGTGAAGTGCAGTTCTCAAACAAATGACCATAAAAGAAATTGATACAATGTAAAGTACAGTCAAAGCCTAAATAAATTATTACTTATTCGGTCTCCATTCCTCCCTTCGCCCAGTTCCTCAAAATGGATGCATTTTGTATCAGGTTCAGGGCAAAAAAACGGTTTTTAGCATCCATAATAAACATACTTGTACCTGGGATCCGAAGCCAGGTATCACTGGCATTCTCTGGGGGAGAGTAGCTACCGTATACTTTGCGTATCGAGAGTTTGAAGAGCCAATTAAAAAGTGATGAAAACTCAAAATAGTCAAAAAATTGCCCCAATGTGACTAATATATAAGCTTTGACTGTACCAAGTGACACACAAGACGACACACGTACAACATACCGTAATAAAAGAGAAAGCTGAAAAAGAGAAGAGATCACAGACTGAATTTTCGTGATTCGAACCGCATTGTCACAATTTCTCGCCCACTCAAACTGACGCTTCAGTTATTTCGAGAATTTCTCTGGTCAGTATTGTCGGCGGCCGCAGCACTTTGACGCTCAGATCTTTCGACCGATCGAAATCTTGGTAGCAGTTTCGTCGGTCCAAATTGCACATTTTGCCGGGTCGACTTTGCGTCAGATACTGTGGGTCGAATTTTCCGACGCTCATGCCCCGTGATGAGCATCGATTTTGAATTTGATCAGGTCCGCACACGATGGATCGAGCGTTGTTGAGCAAAGGAGCACAGTATGCATTTGGACTTGGGATCGTCTCTGCAAATATTTTTGATAAATGGCGACGTTGGCGTGATGAAGGAGCAAACATCTCTAATTGTGTAATCGGGCGAGGCCGAGCTTCTGATCACGCTACAGTATCCCAAAACTGTGGTCATTTGAAACGATTGCGCATTGGCTTTTTTGTGAATTTTGTGCATAAAACGCATTTTTGCGTATTGCCTTTTTGTTAGGCTTAGGCTTAGGGAGCGAGACGCCGCGAAGCGGCGCCGAGCGACACCAGGAGAGCGTAGCGAGCCGTCATTGCAGGCAAAAACGTAAACAGACCAAAATGACCCTTCGACTCAGGCAATAATCGTGTGAAGACAATAATCGGAAGCTCGGCCTCGTCCGATTACTAATTGTGTCGCACTCGTACGGTAGCTACATTAATTTTACAGCTGTTTTGAGATTTTTTGTACTATATTTGATTATTAACTTCATTTACGCTATTATTTAATCGTGATGCGTTCTTCAGCCAATGAAATTGTGCACTCAAATTGATTTTAATCTTCATTCTATGAATTCGGTAATTCTCATCAGTGGCGTTCTGATAACTTGTTAGGTAACTGTTTTAAAAAACTATGCGAGCAAAGCCTATACTTTCAGTTTTACTTAGGATATGTTTTGCACTGTAATTAATTTAAGAAACCCTATGAAAACGGTTTCTTCTTATCGTCCCTGACTTCCTGGGCCGGTAAAAAACAACAGTACTTCACTATATCTTTATGAATACAGTACGTAGGCATTTATAGCTTCTGCATGATAACTTACCGTAATCATTGTCTACTTGAACGGCTATTTTCTTTCCTTCCGATGTATAGATCAAATCAGGCAAGTTCGGAGAGTTCAGAATCACTTGTTTAGCTTGTTTTGTGGCAGTTGTCTTTCTTTTCAGCCAACAGATGACCACCATGAGAATACCAATGGTGAGCATACAAATCAGAATTGCGCAAATCAGCATGTATGTCGCACTTCTAGTCGTATCACTCGGTAATTCTGAAACGAAAAATGATTGTTAATAGGCGTATTTTCACGCGATGTTTCAACTTCTCAACGATAAAAGAATCTTTATGGCAGAAAACAATTGTCGCTTCATTTTTGCGCAGCGCAATAATAATTTACAACAATAGCGATTCTCGAAATTTAAAACCCTGCTGATGCTCATCTCATCCAAAAAATAGTATCATGCCATAAGTTCCTACCATAATCCAGAAGGAAGGTGAGTGTCAAAATTTTGCTTTGTATTGTTCCATATAACTTTACTTATTTGACCGCAAAAAGAGCACAAGAAATGAAAGTCATGCAAGCTGTTGTTTATCGCACCTGGATTGAACCGTGGAACAAGCGGGCGTCTGGAAGAAACGACTTCTTCGCCACTGTTTTCGATGTCACCAACTTTGACGATTGCTTGCAGCAAAGGACTGGCGGTCAAGTTGTTTCGCAAGTCACTCATAAGAATGTCTTTCAGACCAGCGATTGGTGAACGCGGACGTAACGACATCTAAGAAACGTAACGGTTTTGATTTCTCAACATTTATCGTCAATTTTTTGCAATCGTCCTCTTTCTCACACCCTTCTTTCGGGGTTTAGCAGTTCACTTCTCACGGTTTATTGAAGACTTTCTCTTTGAATTTTCCATTTTGTACATATATTTGGGGCGACGAGTTTCTCAAGTCATATTCGCAATGAAATCGTTTATATTCTCTTACCAAATCGATGCGAATGACTATTGGTGAGTTCGATGCCACCGAACATTCCGGCGCATAGCTCTCGAGTCTCTTTGTCAGTAACACCAGCAACAAGTGGAAGCACATGCGCTCGACCGTTGCGCCCTGAAGCCATGGCAACAATTGCACTGATTCTGTTTCTTAATATATAATTGTAATTCATCAATGTTCTTTGGCATATTGCCATCAGATTATTGCGCAAATCATATTTTTATCGGAAAAGTAAAACATTCATTTCCTTGAGACCATTAATCATTTTTTATTTGAATAATTAGTCAAAAAACGAACCTCGGGAAGTCGTGCGCGGTCGATTGTGACGAAGAACTTGGAGCAACGGGAATTTCCGCGATCACTCGCTTCACGTTCTCGTCTGCAAACGGCGCTGGCAGCTGCCTTGTCCAATTGCTGCCATGGGGTGCACTGACCATAAGGTAGCACGCAATGCCCTTTCAAACAACGGCCTTCCGTCACAGAATGACATGTCTAAATACAGGCAAAATATTGTCAATCATATGAAATGCAAGAAGAGCAATGCCTCCATTTCAAACTATATTTGTCAACATTCTTTCAATAATATACTGTATCTTTATCTTCCCTGCTACAGAACCAGAAAATGTGATACTAGAGCCAGTGTGGCGCTTATTTTTGTTAACTGTGTCTTTGCTTTTAAGCTTATTGGCTCAGACTTTCTTTACCTGATCGAGTGGACATGCGACGGCTGGGAGGTATCGGCCGGTTCGAACGATTTCGGATAAGGCGAATGATTCTTGTGGCGGCTGAAGACAGTCTCTCGGCTCACAAGCGGTTTCCGTGCAGTTCACAGTGCCCTGAAGCAGTATGTGTCACAAAATCAATTATTTCATCGATTTTTTCTATTTTAAATTTTGAATACTATTAGCAAATTATTCAAGCATATCCGACACGACCAATAAGTTTGGATTTTTTCACTTTTTTAACTCAGTCAACTTAACATTTTTTCCCTCCTTAATCTATGCAAAAGAAACCTTTTTGCATAAAAATATTTTTTTATGTGTAGCATTTGAGCTTTCATATTTTATCGACAAAATAAGCAAATCAACTCGGTTTCTGTTTTGCGATTTTAATCGCCAAGTTTATCATAAATAATAAGTAGAAATCAGTAAACTAAAAGTACCTTAAGACAGTCGCATCGTCGACAGTCAAGTGTGACCCATTGGTCGCCATTTGAGTAAGTGGTGCCGTCGTGACGACAGGTCGTCGATTTCCCACTTTCGGATTCTGTAACGAAAACGATTCTGCGTTTGACCACAAGAGATTCATGTAATTCAGCCGAGTTCCGGATTTTTCGGAGCGCATGGTTGGAACTCTCTTGTCGGAATTTTGGGTTTTGGGGAATGCAGAATTTTGGGTTTTACGGTCACATTATCTACTTTGAACACAAAAAACAGACATCAAACCAAAATTGCAAAAACGGTATTCTACCGTAATAAACCGCATCATACAGTACCTTTTCGCTGCAAGACATCGTCGCCGTTAAGATTGTATTGGCACTTGTCACCGGTGTGATCACGATCGCAGAGACAGCGATAATCGCCTGGATTTTTTCCGATGGCATTGCATGTTCCAAAATTTGAGCACGGATTTGCTTCACACGGTCCAACCTAAATGTCAAATTTCCATTTGTTTTTTTTTGAAGAACCTCAAAGATACATCTGAACTGCAAACTATTAAATTTTACTTTACAAAATTGATTTCATGAAACCTTCAACTCGAGAAAAGCGAATGTTGTATGAAAGATACAAATCATCTTCGGTAATGGCAAAATTTTAATACTCCGCTTTGGGTGTCGTACGAATTATTCATTGAAAACTGACCAGTGTTAATTCATGAGAATGGAAATGAAAATGAAAGTGATATCATTATTTATTTTAATCAACGATTATTAAAATGAGAATGGAATTGCTTCGATTTTGCACGTGGGAAACAAGAATTATCATGAACTAAATGATAATTAATGATAATGAGGGCCGATTTCGACATGATATGATATGGATCATAATATCATCATCACCTCAATTAATGATGATATCATGTAATTAATTTTTAACTGACCGATTTTTCGCAATTGCTTCCTCCAAACCCGGCGGGGCAATCGCAGGTGTAGCCGTCGATTCGAGTGCCCCAACAACGACCACCGTTCTGACAGGGCGCATGATGGCGACAGTAGTCGAGGTCGCGATCGCACAGGATGCCGCCCCAGTACTCGAAGCAGAGACACTCCCCCGGACGACTACAGTAACCGTGTTGACAGCCTTCATATGGGACGCATTCGTCGCAGCCAGGGCCTTGCCAGCCAGGACGACATCTGAAAGAAGATGCTTGTCATTACTGAATATTTGAATTAGAATTCAGCGAAACTATTTCAGAATATTTGCGAATAGTCATGTGATCATTTTTTAGTACAGTCGAACTCGGATAAGTGCACAAAATGCGTATCAATTGTTAGAGCACACGCCACCGCACAAAGAGGCTAC
>JAQGCX010000804.1:0-13936 GCA_034700205.1 Plectus parietinus | reverse complement strand
ACGTCCAGACCGGGGCGGAGTTTACTTAGCATTGCAGCATATAAATCAATACGCTATGTTTTGTGTTGCCTGATCAGGCCTGCACACATCTTTAGCGTTAGGTACCGTAGTTTTTTTGCCCGGTCTGGTCGCCGAGTTTCCGACTGTACTGCTCATGCAGGGCAATTGTTCGCTTCGTGCTCAGTGCTCAGTGTTCGCTTCAGGTAGCCGCGACAAGAAACGCGTGCTGCAGGACGAATCGCGGGACTCGGGCGGAGAAGGGACGGGGAGAAAGAGTCCGAAATCAAGCGGTCCTCCGTCGGTAGGTTCAAGTAACGAAAACCTGGCGGCAGCCGCACCTCCGCCGAGCGAAGGATCGGACGCGCTAGAGCGCCATCTACGTCGTCTGAGGCATCAACCGAGTCGGATGCTCGACTTTCTCTGGCTCAATGCCGCCCGATCCGTCGCGTCGTCCTGCAACGGCGACGCCGATCATGTCGAAGCCTATCTGTCCGCCGGCGGCGATCCATCGCGACAGCTCAACAATTCCGAAGTTTGCACCCTTTTCTATCTGTTTTCTTTATTTTATTAGCGCTGTGCACGTGTTGGTAATGATTAGATTGAGAAGCGAACAGAATCCAGCGCTATTCTATAGTGATCATTGGTTCGGTGTTGAATGTACCTCAGAATGAACTGACGAAGCCTAAGCCTAAGCCAGAGGTGGACACGGGAATGGTTTGGGGGGAGGATATCGATTGATTTTACACGCTCCTGGGCCTATTACACACTGTGCCTTTCTGTAATAGGCCCCAGGAGCGTGTAAAATCAATCGATATCCTCCCCCCCCCCAAACCATTCCCGTGCCCACCTCTGGCCTAAGCCTAGATCATGGACAGGCAATATTGATGCGAGCGCTTGATAATTCGGTGTGTTGCAGTCGCAATTGCTGGAGCGAGCGCACCCGGCGTGCGTGTTCGAGGTTGGTCACACACTGCTGTTATTAGCGCTGCGCTACCAGCGCGACGACGTGGTCACCCTCTTGCTCGCCCGCGCCGACGTCGACCACAACCAAACCGACATCGCGCACGGGAGTGGCGGGGGACGCATTAAACGAGTGCCATGCTACGTATCTCCCGACACCGCCGCCAACATTCGCCGCAGTGTAGCCATGTCGTTGCGGCAGCGCAAGGGGGAACTGCCCTGCTTTTACTTCAGCGAACTCACTACTTTCGCACTTCCGGCTAGTAAGTCGCATCTTCCAACTGTTTTTGTCTTAGAATGAGTAATGACTCAAGTCAAATATTTCTCTGCAGGCATCTATGAGCTGACGCCTCCGGCACTTCAACGATGTCTGTTTGACGAAGTACTTGATCGCGGTGTTCAGAAAGGTCTGTGTCCCCCTGTGTCGCCGTGCATTTATACTCGTGTAATTTCTACAAGATTTAACCGGATTTTGAAGACGCATCGTACACCGAGAACGTTTGCAACCAATTTCGTTCTGTGGTTATATCCTGCTTCATATCATAATAATAAATAGTACTCAGTGATATTTACGCAAGGAAAATAGTTTTTTCCATTCTGTTTGAACAACATTAAATTGCGGTTAACTGGTAGAAATGACGAGTATATAGTGATAATTGTAGAATTGGAAGAGGAATGCGCGATCATCAACTGGTCATTGGAAGTGACGGATCGTCTTTCGTCGCGACTGTTCGCCCTGTGGAACCGAACGGCGGGGGATTGTTTACTGGACTCGGTGCTACAGGTAAGAACGGGAGCGTCTTGTGTGGTTGCGCTGCCCTTACAACGCACCCGTGTTTGTTCAGGCGACATGGGGCGTGTTCGATTCGGAAAACAGCCTACGTCAGGCACTCGCCGACAGCCTGACGGACGCCGCTCAATCGTCAGTTGTCTCTACTCAGCTCAGTGGTCAAACACTCACCACTCTTTTGTAGATTCTACCCGCGATGGCGCGAGTACGAGTCCCTCTTGGCTAAAGGAATGCAATACTCGCTAGACGAAAATCAGTACACGAGAGACTGGGACTACATTCTCAAACTGGCCAGCAAACCGGGGTCGGCCTTGGAGCAGGTACATACAGACATGGGCACGGGGGAAGGGGGGATACCTTCCTTCAGGGGTCCAGATCCCCTGGGATGCCAAAAGGTTGGGGAGATGAAAATTCTTTTGGACAAGCACTGGATAGAATGGGGTAACCGAAAAGTTTTGGTACTAAATTCCCCCCCCCCTCCTAGTGGTCAAACCTTGCCCACCTCTGGGTACATACATAATCATATTTGCCTACGGTATTTCGTGTCAAGACCTAGCGAGAATTCAAATTTTAGTACTCAACTTTGAATTTTCGCGCCAAAATACTGGATTTTGAGGGGGTCGCAAAACTCCGCCCACTTCGGACCGGTTTTGCCCCCCCCCTTCAGGTACACTAATGCGTCACAGTTCAGCAAAACAGAATCTATTGTGTACTTGCACTTGTCAGTTCAGGCGCGTAGCCAGAAACCAAAGGACGGGGGGCAACTATTTCAGAAAAGTTTCGCCACTACGTGGCAAACACGTTTTTTATCAGATTTTTTTTCGCCGCTACGTGGCGAACACGTTTTTTGTTTGCCACCCTTTTTGTTTGTCACCCTGCTGCCTACGTGCCTGTGTCAGTTTCATTACGTCTAGCCTATGCATGCAGGTTTTCTTTCGTCAATGAATTTCTATTCTTGTCTCTGTCCAGAAAACGACAAAAACAAAATGAAAATAGTGTCATTGACAAAACGGAAGCATGGAATTGTTGGACTTTATCGCAATTTTTGCAATTGCAGGCTCACGTGTTCGCATTGGCGCACATCGTCCGCCGACCGATCATCGTATATGGCGTGCGAATCGTCAAGTCGTACCGCGGCGAACACCTCGACTACGCTCGCTTCGAAGGCGTGTACCTGCCGCTGTTGTGGGAGTCGTCGTTCTGTTCGAGGTCGCCTATTTGTCTCGGCTACACGCGCGGTCATTTCGTCGCGCTCGCTCCAATGGAACCTCTCGGCTTCCGACGTAATTACCTACTTCGTTTTTGTTATGCATTCTTGGCATACCTGTAACGCTGGTCCGAGGCCAGCTACACTCCGACCGGAGGGGGGCGGGTCGCCAAAAGTACGGTACTTCGTGTCGGGATTTTGGCGCAAAATTCAAAAATTCAAATTTTTTTTTTGCGGCCTTCGGTGGCGAGGGAGGTGGGTGTAGCTAGCTACATATGGGGTCCGGCCAGGGGGGGACCTGTATGTAGCTAGGTCCCCCCGGTTACAAGTATGATTCTTGCTGAAACCCGCTTAACTATGGCACTGATGACGTCATGCTCACTGTTACGCCGGACTCACCAAGAATGCATAACAAAAACGAAGAGCCTAATTGAATTCTGATTGATTGAATTGCGTTTGACCGCTCATCTTTGCAGGCGCAACTCGCTTAGACACTCGTTCGCGTTACGTTCACTTGCCGTTGCAAGACGCGGATGGGAAATTGTTGCCGGTCCACTTCATAGGACAAAACGAGATTGGCCACGAGCAGCAGATGCTGCGCACCTGGCTAGACGTAACAGTGACGGACGGTGGTCTTTGGTGCGCCAAGATGAAGTTGCATAATCCGCCCGCTCTGGTCGACCAAATGATCGGTACAGCCGTGTTGCTATTGCTCATATTTGTCATCTGTTTATGGCATACCCCTGTCAAAAGTGGGCGGAGTTCCTGACTCCCTCGAAATTCGGCCGAAGGCCTAAAAAATACGGTATTTTAGGCCAAAATTTGAATTTTTGAATTCCCGTTCAAAATACGGTATTTTAGGCCTAATTTGCATATGTAAATTTCCGATTTCCCCCCTCGGATTTTTGGGTTTTGGATTTCCGATCCTCCCAGCCCGGACCCAAGTACACCTTTGATCAGAGGTGGAAAAGGTTTGATCCCTAGGGGGGGAATTTGGTACCAAAAAATTTCGGCCCGGGGGGGAGGGGGGGAATATCCCCCCGGCGGCCTCCAAAACCCCATTTTATCTCGTGCTTGTCGAAAACGTTTCATCCCCCGCCCTTTCTCAGGCAAGGGGATCTAGACCCCTGAGGGGATATCCCCCGTGCCCAAGTACACCTTTGGTTTATTATGATGATTGCAGAAGACTGGCTGGACTACTACCGCCGTCAGGGTCAGCACATGGCGGCATTGCAGCAGCGGAGCGCGAGTGGCGGCAGTCAGCGTTTCCATCGCTGCTCTCCGACGGCGTCGCCGGTGTCGAGCAGTTCGGCCGTGCTCAGTCCACCTCCTTCCCCGGCGCAGAGCACGGAGTCGACGTCGCCGATGAGCGACAAGGCGACGGTCGTGAACAGTGCGCAGTCCATGACCACGCCGACGTCCCATCACCTCGAGACCGTGGTCGAAGCCGCCGAGACCGTGGACAGTCCTGCGCAAGGCGACAAACGTAAAGCGACCTCCATGCTCAATGATCCGCCCGACGACGGCTCTTCGAGCAGTGAAGAATCTGAAAACGAAGAATGATTTTCGTCACGCTTTCTTCGGTGTATATTGTGAGGCGCGCGCTGTGGGACTGATGGGTATCTGTCTTCTTCTCTTCTATCTCTCGAGTGATGCACATAGACTAGTGAGAGAGCGTACGAATTCTTGCAAGTCATCCGGTAGTACCAAACCAACCAGCCAATCCAGGATTTTGTCGATCGATTTCTCTTTTGCAAAGTTAACGTACGCAGCAGTTAGCCTGTGGATGCACTACTTGACCATGTATTTCGGCCCTCATTTCTTGGAATTGAAATTTGCTTGGATTGAATGCGTGACGTGATTTAACTAGTGGCGCTTTATGTTCAGCCTCAGGTGTATATACGCGTTCTGTAGCTTTCCTGCGTTATTCCAGTGTAAATAACACTCTACACTCAAGTACGTTGTATTCACGGGGGCTGTGGGACCGCCGCTGGTGGCTTGTGTGAGTGATCACGTTCGTCACAGCGACGATCAATCCGTCGCAAACTGATCGCCCATGTTGCTAGGCAACAAGCGAATATACTCGCTCACCACGATCGCGCGCACGTACATTACCGGCTCCGTACGGACTGACCATGGCTGATGTCTCTCCAGACGTGTCCGCTGTCAACGAGGGGATGGCACCAACCCGAGAATTCGACGATCACGACCAACCGCAGTCTCATCCACCCACTCACTCCCGCCAGCAGTTAACGGTCGAGTCGACGGAAGATAAGAGGCGCCGCCGACGACGAAGACCCTCGCAAACGTCGTCCACTGCCAGCGAACAGCCAACGACGAGCACTCGGTATCGGTCCGATTCAATATCTAAGCTGTGGTTTTAGTACCCTGTGCAATTCTAGACGTCTACCGCCTATTCGCGGCACTCAGCCGTCAGACATGGTGGTAGCGGACAGCGAGGACCCTGCCGAAACTTTAGCTCGTCCACCAGCGCTCGTCAAGGATGCTTCGGCGTTAAGTGTCCCAGTCGCCAGCGTTTTCGTGCAGCAACCGAGTAAGCACATTTCACCTGTTCTTTGCTTCCGTTTCTCCGTTGACCAGTTGTTTTTCGTCCCAAAATTTATTTTCGTCTCGTCCTTTTTTCGTCCCGTACCCTCAAAACTATTTAATTTTCGTCTTCCTCCCAAGCTTTTTGGTCATTTTATATGGGATGAAAATAGTTTATTTTCGTCTTTTCCTTATTTAGTCTCAGATCAATTTTCGTCTTCCTCCCTATTTCGTCTCAGACCCCAAAATAAATTTTTGTTTTCGTCTTCGTCCCAGGAACGAAGACGAAAATTAAAATACCCGGAACGAAAAATAAAACTGCCGTTGACGAACGGAGCATTGACGCGCGGTCATAAATTGGCGGCTTCTTAAGAAAGATTTCGCAAGACCGACCGCGAAACATACGAGCAAGTGCTCGCAGAGCGGAGCGCGGTGACAGGCGATGACGACGGCATCGGTGGGGCGCCGGTGGTTGGAACGATGGGCGCGGGCGCCGCCTTGCAACGCGGTTTTCATTCAGTCGCGCTGATGCTCCAAGGTCTGAGCTCTCGTTAATGGCATTGATTACACGTACAATACAACCCGGATAAGTGCACAAAATGCGTATCAATTGTTTGAGCACACGCCAACATGAAAACTGACTACGCACAACTACGTAGCCTCTTTGTGCGGTCGCGTGTGCTCTAACAATTGATACGCATTTTCTGCACTTATCCGCGTTCCACTGTACCGATTTCTTATTTTTCAGGACTTCTGGCTGGAGTGTCACTGTGTCAGTGCTTGTTCATTCTATTGTTCAGCGGTCAGGACGAGCTCGCCTTCCTCTTGTCCTACGCCCCGACCGCTCTGCCCACACAGCAGGCCCTCTACGTCGCATACGTCATCTGCGCTGTTGCTGCATTTGACCGGTAATGACGGCGGGAAAAGATTAATGTGTCCGATGTTGAGTGTGGGAAAAAACAGCGCATGCTCGACTTGGCGGCGACTAAGATCGACTGCTGATCGCATCGTGCTGTGGTGTCGAATGTCACTAATTGCAGCTACGACGTCGGCCAGTCATTCGGTCGAGTTCTCCTCCGAGCATTGACGTTCCAGTCGGGAGCGGTGGCAGTGCTGCTCTACTTGGGCGCCGTCGCCCTGCTGTTGTTGAGTGCGCCCTTCGACGAAAGGCTGGACCGTAGTCGCAAGGACCGGACGCAATTGTTTACGACGACGCCGGATGGAAGTCGACTGAGTCAAGTGCGTACTAGGCGTTGATCTGATACCGAAGTGGGCGGATGAGCGGATGAGGGACATGGTGGTTTACTGTGCGCCTGCTAATGCGTTGGCGAAGGCGGTGGCGGGTGCCTTTTTTGCCGACGGCTGCCGAAAATCATATATTGGCGGGTGTGAAATGTGGGCTGCTAACGCCGCGAGCCGACGAAATCGCATCATACCCCTCTAGCGCTTCTGCGACGTCTCGGCCTCATTTCGTCGCCGCGATGCCGGACAGCAAATCTTTGCGCGTTTAGCCGTGGCTGTTCGACGAAGTGACCGTCTGGAAGTGGTCGGCTGTAGCTCGCGCTGTTCTCACGGTGTCAGCGTGGCTGATCGTCGCGGGCAAGCCGGACACCCACCAGCTGCACAAGCACATGAGAGAGACGGATCAGGTGAGAGAGGTTGTCGGAGGTGAAGAAGTGGGGCTTTTAGTCTTATCTGGCAGGCGGCTGGTGGCGACGTTTATCGCGGCGGGAGGAAGAACAAAAGTCGGTCCCTGCTCCCCGGGGTCGAGCAATCAGCTAATGACGCCCAGAAGCGCGTGTTGCCGATGCGATAGGCCGTGATGGATGTTTGGGCGCAACTCTGCTCCTCGCGGCCGCCGCACGCATTCTAGTCGGGTCGGGTCTATTGGTCGAGAATGAGCCGCCGCTCTCTCTGCAGGGAGGGACACTAACCGGGAATACCACGCGCTTATCTGTGCTTTGGACGAGTGAGTGTTCGTCCATCGCCACTCGTAATTGCCTTCGATGCAGACTCCGCCGCCCTCCAACAAGCCCGTGTCAATTCGCTTTCAGAATTTCGCCGACTCGCTCAACAGGACGGCAGCCGTCGTTCCCGCGGTTGAGAAGCCGCCCGCGCCACAACAACTGACCTAGGCGACGACCGCCATTCATCCATCGTCTTTCGACGGTCGTTCATCTGTCTGTGTCCACTTCCGCCATGATATTACCCGCCAAGCTGTGATCGACCGTTCGCATACCTCTGTCGTCATTATGGCCTGCACCACCAACGCCGACCCCAACTCCAGCGCCACTAGCGCCCTCAGCAAAGTCGAGCTCCTCTACGATGACGGTATTATCCAATGGCCCAATTTCACCAATTGTCTCCCCGACTGCGGCTTGTGCCAGTCGTTCCTGACCGAAGGTGAGCCGTCAATCAATATATTCATTCTTTACGTCATTATATCTTCAGGATCATATATCACCTACAATTTGGTGGTAATCGGGTTTCTGCTGCCAGTGATCGGTGTGTTCGGACTGTTCGGCAACGCGATGTCGGCGTTTCTGTACAGCAGGCCAGCGCTGCGTTCTTCGACCAATCTGTACCTGTGTGCGCTTGGCTGTAGCGATTGCGCAGTTATTCTGACGGCCCTCTTTCTCTTTTTTGTCGACAGCGTAAAACGCTATTCCGTCAATTTGACGACTATGTTCGGCCAGTTGTCGCCGTTTCTCTATCCAGCGGGAATGGCGGCTCAGACATGCTCCGTTTACTTCACTGTCGCCGCCGCCATTGACTGCTTTGCACAAGTGTGTTTGCCTCAAAGTGTCAAGCAGTGGATCGCCCAGCCCAAACTGATCATGATGACCATTTGCTTCGTGCTTATCTTCGGAATCGTCTACAACATCCCGCACTGTTTCGAGGCGATCGTCGTCGAGTGTTGGCATCTCAATTTCGCCACCGAGACCCTGGAAGTCTGCCCCGACCCGTTCCGATACACACCTATGTACATGGTTATCTACTACAAGTACATGTATACGATATTTCTCGCTGTGGGACCGCTGATTCTGCTGATCATCCTCAACACGTTCATTATCGTCGCCACCCTCCTGGTTAAACGGAGAGGTACTCCTGGAGACGGCGGTGGCTCGGGCGATTCCATCACGTTGGTGCTCGTCGTACTCCTCTTCATTTTCTGCAACATCGCAGCCTTACTGCTCAACATCTTCGAAGGCAAACTGTCTGACATTCTAGGTGACGATATCAACTATGTGGTCGACGTGAGCAATTTGTTGGTGGTGCTCAACTCGAGCGCCAATTTCGCCATCTACTATGCGTTCAGCGCTGCCTTCCGAGACACTTTCAAGCACTACGCGTGTTGGCGGGGTGGGTCGAAACTGAAGACAATGCGACAAGTCAG
Organism: Plectus parietinus; assembly: GCA_034700205.1. Taxonomy (NCBI): domain Eukaryota; kingdom Metazoa; phylum Nematoda; class Chromadorea; order Plectida; family Plectidae; genus Plectus; species Plectus parietinus. The sequence goes on along the minus strand of JAQGCX010000804.1, from coordinate 5,035 downwards.
TGTCAACGGCACCATACCCATCACCGCCGACGGGCTGGCGTTGAAAACGACGCAGTTCAATGCCGCCAATGGTCATCGACGGCCCTTGGGATCGTCCTCCGTCAAACGTGATCCGCGAAAGTCGTTGCCCACTGAACATTTGGCCCTGCTCATTGTCGACGAGCCTGAAGTGTTGATTTGATCGCCTGAGAGATGTAGTCTGGTGTCTGTGTCGCGACATGCGTCGCTGCAGTGAACAGAGATGCACATTTTGTACGTGGCGGTGCGAAATATTAGAGTTGAACATAAGAATCTGGTATTGCAAATGCTGCTGACTCAGCCATCGAGCGAATATCGCAGTCTATGACGTGAGGGCGTGGAATTAGAGCATGACCGGGGTGGGTGTCTGACGGTTGTTTTGCCCTTCCTTGATCGCTCGATTACGTGAGCTCGTTACGGCGGTAGCTGCGAGTGCGAAGAGCGCCTGATTGCTGATTGCCTTTCCACGCTGCATACATACTGCGCTTCCTTTCCACCAATTTCGTACCCGATCTCTTCTTCTGCTATTGCGTACCGTCGTCCCTGATTAGGTCCCCGCTCACAAACTCTTTGAATTCGCATCCGCAAACACGAAAACTCTTCTCGCAATCGATATCGCCCAACCGAAACCATAAATACTAACATAGTGAATTGAGAGACGGGGAACGTACATAAGAAAGACAAAGTGAGGTGTCCAAGGAAAACAAATGTCGAATCTTTTATTGCATTGTGCTGAGGTGCCTCGCGGCTGTTAGCATTCGCGCTTATCGGTTGGAATTTGTAATGGATAGAACTGCGAAATCTAGGTGACAGCTGCTGGGCCTACGATTCTAACTTTTTGCTTCCCTCTCACATACCGTACTTTTAGCCGGATGCCAACGTATCATTTCTTTTGCAATTCCCAAATTTCGCAATCAGTCATTGTCGACTGCCTTAAGTGCTGCTGCAACTTCATTACGGCAAGACAAAGACGAGTTGCTAACATTTATCAGGCGTAGCCCAGTTTCTGATTTGTTTCGGACGGCCGATCAATATTTTAAATCATGGACGTTAAATGAACCCGGGTTGATTGAGTGGTCCTTTGAGTGAAGGCCCCCGTTCGGCAACGTAGTCAAATTCGATCTTATGCATGTTGGGGAGAGCCTTTATGTGCGCAAGTTCTTCCGCCAAATTAGACTGCGATATCCAGATGACAGCTGCTACATATTTGTTCCCCATCTGCTCCTCATGAGCATACAAATATTAGGTTGTCTGATAAGTTCGTGTGGTTTTTGTGGCCCGCAGGGGTTCCCCACTGACAGCTCGTTCTCCACCAAAATTTAACCGTTTCAGCTGAGTTCGGGCTTTTTTGAATAGAGAAGGACATCGACTATAACGTGTTGAATAATAAAAAAAGAATTTGTATAGCTGTTGGCGGGAGTTCAGAAGTTTACTTCAAGAACATGAGTTTCACGAGTCTCATGTTCTTGAAGTAAACTTTTGAATTCCCGTCAACAGCTGTACAAATTTTTGTTATTTTTCAACACGTTATAGCCGATGTCATTCTCTATTCAAAAAGCCCGAACTCAGCTGAAACGGAAGTTTTGGTCGAGCTGTCAGTGTGGGACCCCTGCGGGCCGCAAAAACCACACGAACTTATCGGACAACCGAATATATTTCAATCACAATATTGTCCTCGTCTGTCTCCATTTTGAGTGTGCGTTGGCTTCATGCAGTTCACATGACAGTGCTTGGAGTCTCATTCCGTCCAGCACTCTCTGCTTTTAACAGCAAATGCAAACTTTTCTTTTGCGTACCGTATTTTAAGAAATAGTAGCCCATGGGCTACTATTATTTCAACCTTTCTGTACCGTGGGCTACTATTTCTGCGTGGGCTACTATTTTTGCGTGGGCTACTATTTTTGCGTGGGCTATTATTTCTTAAAATACGGTATATACTTTTTGGACGACAAAGACGCGAGAACGCGAGAAAGCAAACCTAGCAAACCCAACTCAATTTCCGCTGTGCGCGTCAACAGCGAGCGACTGGATAGAATGACCCTCGGCCGCGAAGCGGCCGCAAAATGGTAAGGCCGAAGGCCGCAAAAAATTTTGAATTTCGCGCCAAAATCCCGACACGAAGTACCGTACTCCGGCGACCGAACCTGAAGTGCTCATTTGATCGCTGAGAGATTTAGTTTGGTGTCTGTGCAGCAATATGCTGAACAGAGATCACATTTTCCTTGCGCGCGCATGCTCTCCACTAAACTACAAACATGGTCTGCACTATGAACTTTGAGTAGCAAACGTATGGCATCGAAACTTCACTCTATTTGCAAGAGCACATAATGCGAATTCATTGACGTAACGCTGAGTTGTAAATATGGCATTCTGACTTGATTACTGCCAGGGCCATAACAGAACGATCGCTCAGTACATTACGCTTTGTCAGGTTTGATTTATCACAGCAGTTTGGAACTTCTCATTGAAAAGATTTTGTTGCCATATAAGAACGAAATTTTGGTGGTTGATGTCCCATGAGACAAATCATATTCCTCTTCGGTAGATAATGCTGTCACTATGTTCGTCATCATCGTCTTCGACCAGCGATCCATTGAAAATGTTAGCTCGGGGGATCAGCTGAAGAATAGAGTTGATTTTTGAACTTCCGTTTTGGCATTGTTTACCACGGCGGCAGCAACAAGGACGCCGAGTAGACTTCCTGCTATCACATCTGAGCTGTGGTGTTTGTAATCGCTGACTCTTGAAACAGCAGTGAACAGTGCCAACATGAACAAAATCATTTGAACGAATGGGACCAGCAGGCGGCTGAGGAAATCGATTTTCACTCTCCCTTGGATATAGATCTGAATAAATCACTTCAACGAAGTCACGCTAGATGTGGCACGCTCTGCTTCCAATAGATCCCCTCATATCTTATTAATATTTGTTTCAGCAGTTGGCCGCCAGCACAACACGCTAACTTAGAAGAAATGTACTGAGCTCTCTATTGAAAGCAGAACGATACAGTGGAACCCGGATAAGTGCACAAAATGCGTATCAATTGTTAGAGCACACGCCACCGCACAAAGAGGCTACGCAGTTCTGCGTAGTGAGTTTTCATGTTGGCGTGTGCTCAAACAATTGGTACGCATTTTGTAACACAAAATTCATACAATAAGAAATGTAGCAGCGTAAAAAGCCATTGATGCATGACCACTCAAGAATGACTGGCGGGCTTCCTTGATGTCGGCTTCGTTTCCGGTACAAAGGATTGGACTGATGTACAGGTGACCATCACCGGCGCAAAGCGCCGTCATGTTCGGCTTACATACCGCCAGAAAGTGAGGTCTCAATGCCCCCATTTCATATTTGAAGATAAACGTCAGAGACATATTCACTGCCATTCCGAACAGAAAGTAGCCTAAAACTAGTTGAGAACATTTGAAAACGTTTCCATCCTCACCGATATATTTGTAGCTCTGAGCGACCGATGCAGGGAATCGCCAACATGTTAGATCGTATTTCTCGCTGAAGTGAGGATTTTCTAGTCTTTTTGTGCACTTTGCTGCAGCGCGCAGAATTTCGAAGAAAATTAGCTGGAAGTTTTCGCTTAGATTCGAATATAATTAGGCCCTTCGCTTTTGTTATGCATTCTTGGTGAGACCGGCTTAACTATAGGACTGATGACATCATGCTCACAGTTCCGCTGGTCTCACCAAGAATGCATAACAAAAACGAAGTAGGTAATTGTTATGCATTCTTGGTGAAACCGGCTTAACTATAGAACTGATGACGTCATGCTCACAGTAACGCCGGTCTCACCAAGAATGCATAACAAAAACGAAGAGCTTAATTGGTTTCAGTCAATTCTCAATTACGATTCCACGGACAGTCAGTTTGGCAATCCATGCTGGAGCGGCAGGGCCACCGCCCATTACTTGAACAAACCGGATGTGCAGAAAGCGCTGCACATCGATAGCGACTGGCAAAATCGAGTCACCACTTGGCAGGACTGCAAGTAAGCTTAGATCAACCCGGAAATGAGTCTCAATTTCAAACTGTAGCGACAACATCTTCAACAACTACTTAGTGACGTACAATGATACATCTGATTTGTTTCGCTCCATCATTAACAACGTAGCTGTGAGTAGCAAATAGTTTTCTAATCCAACCAGTTGCGGTTTTTAGACTCCCAATTTTCGCATACTGATCTACAATGGAGATGTTGACACGCTGTGCAACTATCTGGGTGATGCGTGGCACATTCGCGATCTGGCCAAAAGCCTGAACATGCCGGTTCGTGATGTTGTTCGGATCCCTTTACTGATTGTTTCTTTGTTATCTCAGTCTCAACCACGTGCGCCTTGGAGGTTCCGTAATCAAATAGCAGGCTACGTTCAGCGATACACTGGCAAGGTGCCAATCGACGTTCTCACAGTCAAGGTAGGTGCGAATGAACTGACCAATAGAGCGAAGAAGGCGATTTTAATTCGACGTTTCTATTTCGAAGTTCAACGCATTGTTGACTCTGTCGTTCAGGGAGCTGGACATCTGGTACCAAACGATAGACCCGGACCTGCGCTTCAAATGATCGCCAACTTTGTTTGGAATATCGCCAACTACTCCACAGTCACCGGAATCGACGTTACTCCTAAGGGACCCATCGACTCGGGTACAACTACGACCAACCCGGTGATCACCACGACGACCCCAGGCGGCGGCGCAAAGACGCTCAGCTGCTCGTTGACGTTAGTAACATTGACCATGCTGCTCAAGTTCTGCTTTAATCTGTAGCTGTTCAATTGCAATGTTCTGTTCACTGAGCATGTCTTGTCGTTCTGTGTTTTTCTTGAAATCTGTTCTCGAAAGACAAGAATTTCTGCAAAGAAATACAGCATTTGAAGGAACTTTCGCGTCAGGATTTAAAAATTGACCACCACAAGGGACCAATCGACTCGGGTACAGTGGAACCCGGATAAGTGCACAAAATGCGTATCAATTGTTTGAGCACACGCCAACATGAAAACTGACTACG